>PVJN01052464.1:0-14087 GCA_004026805.1 Lasiurus borealis | reverse complement strand
TCCGAGCTCAGCTTCCTCTTGGGCAAAAAAAAAGGAAGGTTACACAGGGCCTCTCTCACCACCAGGTGGTGGTTGGGAGGGTAGAATGGCCTGCCGCCCAGGAAGGCCTGGCACCTGGGCAGTGAGTGCCCTGGGTCAGTCTGCTGCTGCCTGTTCCCCCATGAGTGTTCAGAAGCTGCCAGGATCCAGGCTGGGAAGGAAGGCGAGTGAGTGAGGGATGGTGGCGGCTGCCCTCGGCGCTCCCGTTGAGACAGGCATCCTGGGTGGCCGGGGGGTAGGTTCAGGGAGCGACCCCGATCACGAGGTCCAAGGTCATCCTGGTGCCATGCTGCCAGGCTGGGGCTTAGAACCAGCCGGCCTCGGAGTGCCCCCTGGTGGAACAATATCGCTGCTCCCGGGAATGAAAAGTCTCTCCTTCCGTCCAGGCTACGCCAATGAGGTGGGGGAGGCCTTCCGCTCCATGGTGCCCGCATCGGTGGTGTGGCTGAGCTATGGGGTGTCCAGCTCCTACGTGCTGGCCGATGCCATCGACAAAGGCAAGAAGGCAGGAGCGGTGAGTGCCAGCCTGCCTCTCGACAACCACCTCCCCACCTCCCACCGCCCCTGCAGGCCATTCCCCTGGAGCAGCGGTTCTCAACCTGTGGGTCGAGACCCCTCTGGGGGTCGAACGACACTTTCACAGGGGTCGCCTAAGACCGTCGGAAAACAGATACTTCCATTAGGATTCATAGTAGTAGCAAAATTACAGTTATGAAGCGGCAATAATTTTATGGTTGGGGGGGTCACCACCACATGGGGAGCTGTATTAAAGGGTCGCGGCCTTAGGAAGGTTGAGAACCGCTGCCCTGGAGGGTTACCCTCACTGTGGTAAAGCCTGTGGACAGTCCTGTTTGTAGCCCCCGCGCCCCACAGCCTTACCCTGTTTCCCCGAAAGTAAGACATCCCCCGAAAATAAGACCTACTTCCAGTTTTGCCTCTCGCTGTAACATAAGGCATGCCTCAGAAAATAAGAGCTCCCCGATCATAAGGCCTCCCCCAAACATAAGGCCCCCGAAGCTACCGTCAGGCGTCTTATTTAAAGAGACCTTGCACTGCCTGAACAGCTCCGGCTGCGCTGCGGCCCATCTGTGAGTTGGTTTGTGATAACAACTGCTGCCGTACTGTAGACAGATCATACATTTCCTTTTTTTAAAAATATGTTTTATTGATTTTTACAGAGAGGAAGGGCGAGAGATAGAAAGTCAGAAACATCGATGAGAGAGAGAGATCGATCAGCCGCCTCCTGCACGCCCCACAGTGGAGATGTGCCTGCAAGCAAGGTACATGCCCCCGACCGGATTCGAACCCGGGACCTTTCAGTCCGCAAGCCAACGCTCTATCCACTGAGTCAAACCGGTCTCGGCTTTTTTTGTCGTTGTTGTTCAACAATAAATGTGTACTGTCTTCTTCTTCATGGAAAAATAAGACATTCCTTGAAAGTAAGACCTAGCGCCTCTTTGGAAGCAAAAATTCATATAAGACACTGTCTTATTTTTTGGGGAAACAGGGTACCTGTGACATTTGTTTATACCCCAGTCCTGCATGTGGACAAGTCTACCCACCCCCCACGAAATGTGGTGTATGGTCTAGTCCAGAACCCAATACTCAATATTAGCAGGGTTTGTCCCAGCTCCCCCTCCATCCTCTCCCTCACCCCCCCTGCCCTCCACCTCCCCCTACTTCCCTCTCCCTGGTTCAGCCTCATGCCGCAGGGCTCCCTGGCTCTGCCGCTGAGTTCAGTTTCTCTTGCGCCCGCCAGGTGCCAGGCCCTGAAGCCGGCCGCAGCACCCGGGTGACCGTGGCCGTGGTGGACACCTTCGTGTGGCAGGCCCTGGCCTCGGTGGCCATCCCGGGCTTCACCATCAACCGCGTGTGCGCGGCCTCTCTCTACGTCCTGGGCACCGCCACCCGCTGGCCGCTGGCCGCCCGCAAGTGGACCACCACTGCCCTGGGGCTGCTGGTCATCCCCATCATCATCCACCCCATCGACAGGTGGGCACTGCTCCCGGCCTCAGGGTCCCTCTCTCTGCAGACGGCGGGAAGTCCCGGGAGGCAGGGGTGGGTGGACCCACTTTGCACAGAACGGTCACAGCGAAGCGGGAGGAGGGGGAGGCTGGCACGCGGGGCTCCGGAGGTAGAAGGGACAGGCCTTGCTCTTGGCATATGATCTGGCAGGCATTTTGGCAGTGAAGGCAGAGGCCGGCGGTGCCTGGAGGATATAGGACACAGGACAAGTAAATTCCCAGAATAAAAAAAAACAACAAAAACATGCAGTGTTACAAAACAAGCAGAGGCAGGTGGGAACAGGTGCACCCCGGAGGGTTTTAGCGACAGAAGCGGGAATTGTTTGGCGAAACTGAAAAAAAAAAAAAAAGTCAGTAAGCTGCTTTCAGGCACGGCTGGATCTAGGCACCCAAATGATGTCATTAGGGGCCTGGGTCTCCCCGCCTTGCTGCCCTTTCCTCCAGCCCATGTTGGCTTCACTCACTTTTCCCTGTTTGGGAGCAGAGATGGCCCCCAGCAGCTCCAAGCTTAGCAAGCCCCAGAGGAATCTTAGTAGTGGCAGCAAAAATCCCAAGGAAGGCTGTCATTGGCCCATTGTAAACTGGGTATCAGCCCCTGAGCCAGTTGCCCTTTTCTGATTGGCTAGGCTTGGGTCATGTGCTTGTACTTAGAACCAGTGATGGTGCTGGACTAACATGGGTGGGAGGAGTCTTTGTCCAATGGGATGGAGCTGACTGGCCCTGAGGCCATGAGGGAGGGAGTCTTTTACCCTCTCTGTGCCTCAGTTGTCCTGACTTTTATTTATTTATTTTATATATATATATATATATAACCTTTCACAGAGAGGAAGGGAGAGGGATAGAGAGTTAGAAACATCGATGAGAGAGAGACATCGATCAGCCGCCTCCTGCACGCCCCCTACAGGGGATGTGCCCTCAACCAAGATACATGCCCTTGACCGGAATCGAACCTGGGACCTTTCAGTCCGCAGGCCGACGCTCTCTTCACTGAGCCAAACCGGTTTCAGCGGTTGTCCTGACTTAATAAAGAAGAGGGTGATTGATGGCTGCCACTTGGATGGCAGCCCTGACCTCCTGCCTCCCATTCCCCCATCGGTCCCTGTCTCATCCCCCTCCCTCGCCCCCCAGGTCGGTGGACTTCCTCCTGGACTCCAGCCTGCGCAAGCTCTACCCCTCCGTGGAGAAGCCCAGCTCCTCCTGACCACAGCCGGGCACCTGGCACCTGGCCCCGGGGGTGGGCCCACTCCCTGCTTTCCAACCTCCTCCTCCTGCCAGCGGGTTCGATGCGTGGCTCCTGGGGGCGGTCCAAGACCCTGGCCGCTTAGTGGGGGTGAACTGGATGAAAACCACCACAACGGCCTCAAGGAGCAGCAGCTGCCGCAGCGACTCGGGGGCAAGAAGGCCTGAACCCCGGAATTTGTGATGTACCGAGTGGCCGTGGGCCCGGGTGGGCCCCGCCCTGTCTCTCTGACAGGAAATGAACATCCTCCCGTGGAGGATAAGGGGACTGAGCTCAGAGAGGGCAAGGAACATGGCCAAGATCATCACTTGGCCAGCCGGGGACCCGGGACTCACAGCGGCTCAGCCAAGTCAGCCCACGGCCGCGTGGCGGGGGACAGAGGAGCAGCAGGCGAGGGGGGGGAAACGTGGGCGCGCGGCAGTGAGGGACCCCGTGGCCTGAGCCTCTGGCCAGCCCGTCCCCGGGGCAGGGGCTGCTGGGGCCCGGCGGGAAGGCAGGACAGCCGTGGCCTAATAAATCCTCAAGAAGCGTCGTTTTCTTCTCTTCTGCTGGGGAGGAGCAGGGATGGGGTGGCTGGTGGAGAGCAGGGATGGGGTGGCTGGTGGAGAGCAGGGATGGGGTGGCTGGTGGAGAGCAGGGATGGGGTGGCTGGTGGAGAGCAGGGATGGGGGTCCTCCGAGGCGGAGGCTGGCGGCTCGGACCAGGTATCCGCACCGCGGCCAGTGCTGGGCCTTCCTGGTCCCTGCCCGCCCACCAGCATCCCCTGCAGACACGCTGGGGCGTCCAGCTCGGGGGTGCAGCCTTCCGCACCCATGCCTCTGGGAGGGGAGGCCGCTGAGCCTGTAGGGCAGTGGTTCTCAACCTTCCTAAGGCCGGGACCCTTTCATACAGCTCCTCATGTGGTGGTGACCCCCAACCATAACATTATTTTCTTTGCTACTTCATCACTGTAATTTTGTTGTGAATTGTAATGTAAATATCTGTGTTTTCTAATGGTCTTAGGTGACTCCTGTGATGGGGTCGATGGGCCCCAAAGGGGTCTCGACCCACAGGTTGAGAAGCACTGCTGTAGGGTCACGGATCAGACCCGGCCCTGGTCTGCTGTCTCCTCTCCAGAGGCAGCCGCACAGGGAGGAGGCAAGAGCCTGGGCTGCACCCCCTGCTTGTCCGGAACCCTCGCTCCAGGGGTGCGCCTGCCTGTGGCTGCTGCCCCAGCACCCGATGCTCGGGCTCAGGCCCTTGTCCTCTCCCTGGCTGCTCCCTCTCCCTCCAGTCGCTTCTGTCCCCAGTTCTCTACCCCCCACATCTCCTCTCTCTCCCCTCCAGTCAGCGGTTTGCCGACCCTGCCCTAGAGCATGCTGGGAGTCAGGTCCCTCCGGGGCCACTTTCAGGCCAGGGCTCAGCATCACCACCAGGAGGCAGCATCTCCCAAGGCGCCCGTGTCTGCCGGTTCAAACTGCTCCCTGGGTTACTGAGAGCAGCACCTTGACCAGTGTGAGTGAACGGCTCCCAGAGGGTGCCAGGCCCTGTGCCCGGCGCTTCCTGGGATGTGTGTGGCCTGTTTACTCCTGGCCACGCATCCTGAGGAGGTCCTTGTTTCATGGAGTCAGCGTCCCTGGCCCAAACTCACCCAGAACGAACCCTGGCCCTTGACCTTCCCACGGCCTCGCCTCCCCTTCCCCCAGCCCAGTGCTGATTCCCTGACTATTGCCTTCCAGAAGCTCTCCACGTCGGGGTCACAGGCACACCGACTCACAGGCTGTGTGACCAAAGACAAGTCACCCAACCTCTCTGAGCTTCAGTCTCCTTGCTACAACTCTACCTAATGACCTCTCGAAGCTGCCCTGAGGATTATGGGAGAAATGGCTCCTGAAGGCATTCAGCCAGGGCAGGGGCTCACAGGGCGAGCTCCACAAACATTTTTTTCCTTTCTCTTAATTTATTTATTTAAAAAATATATACATTTTATTGATTTTTTTCTCACAGAGAGGAAGGGAAAGGGATAGAAAGTCAGAAACATCGATGAGAGAGAGACATCGATCAGCCGCCTCCTGCACGCCCCACAGTGGAGATGTGCCTGCAACCAAGGTACATGCCCTTGACCGGAATCGAACCCAGGACCTTTCAGTCCGCAGGCCGACGCTCTATCCACTGAGCCAAACCGGTCTTGGCTCTTTCTTTTAATTTATTTTTATGGATTTCAGAGAGGAAGGGTCAGGAAGAGAGAGACACATCAGTGATGAGAGAGGGAATCACTGATTGGCTGCCTCCTGCACACCCCCTACTGGGGATTGAGCCCCCAACCCCGGCAGGTGTCCTGACCAGGAATCAAACTGTGACCTCCCGGTTCATAGGTCGATGCTCAACCACTGCGCCACAGCGGCCAGGCAACATTGGCTGTTCTTTCTTTTTTTATTTTTTTTAAAAGGTTTACTCTTTTTTTAAAAAATATATTTTATTGATTTTTTACAGAGAGGAAGGGAGAGAGATAGAAAGTCAGAAACATCGATGAGAGAGAGACATCGATCAGCCGCCTCCTGCACGCCCCACACTGGAGATGTGCCCGCAACCAAGGTACATGCCCCCGACCGGAATCGAACCTGGGACCTTTCAGTCTGCAGGCCGACCCTCTATCCACTGAGCCAAACCGGTCTCCGCTAAAATGTTTTATTTTATTTTTTTTAAAAAGAGAGAGCAATGTCTCTGGAGCAGAGAAAAGGCAAACAAAAGAACACCTTGGGTTTTGGACCCGCTCCTGGACAGCTGTGTGATGTTGGGGGGAGTGACGTCACCTCTCAGGGCCTTGGCTCCCTGGTCCATCCGGGGGCCACGATGAGCAGCCCCAGGGAGGCACGGGAGTGAAATGAGCTAAACTCATAAAGCGCTCGGCACTCTGCGTAGTACATAGAGAGCACTCGCCGAATGATAGCTCTGATATGATTACCATTATTATTATTATTATTATTATTATTGCCAGACAGCAGCTAGAGTCAGATATGACTTCCTTTGCACCTAAGAGAGTTCCTTTGTTTAAAACACAAGCTGTAAGTTCCGAGGGAAAGAAACGAGGGTGGGAGTGGTGGACGGGGGAAGCTCTTCACTCTAAATCAGAGTCTCCATTGGGGGCATCTCCTACCTACGGGAGGGAGCAGCCACGGCCAGACTTCCGGCGGCTGAGTGAGTGCCTGAGTCTCCAGGATAGCCCAGCCCCTTCCAGGACGCGGTTCCTGTCCAGGGTGCTGAAATCTGCCCCGGGTAGGCAGGCTCCTTCCTGTCATACCCGTCCATGATCACCGGCTCCCTACCTCCATTCAGCTTCACAAGGACACACTGTGAAGTTGTACTCCTTACCTCTATACACTGATCTCTGAACGCATAATAGTTGGCCCATTCAGTGAATATATAGCTATAGATTTATAGATATATAGGTATATAGGTATATAGGTATGTAGGTTTGTAGGTATGTAGGTATGTAGATAGATAGATAGATAGATAGATAGATAATATATAGATATATAGATATATAACATATAGATATATAGATATACAGATATTAAGGCCCAGTACATGAATTTGTGCATGGGTGGAGCCTGGGCAGGGGTAAGGGGACATGAGTGGTTGGCTGGCCTGCCTGCTGGTTGAACTTCTGGTCTAGGGGACAATTGACATATTAACTTTTTATTATATAGGCTATACACTGAGTGGCCAGATTGTTATGTGTTCAGAGATCATAATAATCTGGCCACTCAATGTATGCTATCTAGGGAGTAGAAGTAAAAAAAAAAAAAAGATACATCTCCAATCCAAATTGCTCATAGTTCTTTTCCGTTTAATATATTTTCATTGATTTCAGAGAGGAAGGGAGAGGGAGAGAGAGAGATAAAAACATCAATGCTGAAAGAGAATCATTGACTAGCTGCTTCCTGCACATCCCCTACTGGGGATGGCATCTACCACCTAGCCACGTGCCCTGACCCGGAATTGAAACGTGACCTCCCGGTTCATAGGTCGGCGCTCAACCCCTGAGCCACGCGGGCAAGGCTCATAGTTTTGAGGGAAGGAATTCAATCATCTTAGGAGATGGGAGGGCAAAGGGTAGGAGATTCCTTTTCCTACTTCCGGGTTCCAGTGACCTCTCCCTCTTCCCACGGCCCCGGCTTCTTTCTCTTCTGCCACACTGGCCTCCTCCCAGGCTGTGTCTCTCAGACCTTTCCTGATGTGACCTCAGCCTCTGAATCTTCCCCACAGTGGCCCTTTCTCTACTCGCTACGGTCAGGGTCAGGGGAACTAATGATCGGTGTCTGGCGGGAGGACAGGACAGAGGCAGAAACAGCAGCGGTTCGGAGGTCTCCGAGCAGAGACGCGGCACCTAGATGGGGGTGAGCTCCTCGTCGTACTTCTGCATGCCCTTGTCCGGGAGCAGGACCTCCACCGTGAAGCTGATCTTCTTGGTGTGGACGAAGCTATAGGTGTTGTCAAAGCGCAGGACGTCTTGGGCGACAGAGAGACAGAGAGGGACGGAGGGACAGGCAGGTGACGGGGCCTGGCTTTACACTCCCGTGTCCCTCCCTGGCCCAGCCACGGGGGAGGGCCGGCTGTGTTTCCCCCCTTCCTGTGTTTGCCACACCGGGCCAGGTTCCCACCACTCCTGTTTCCTTCCCCATGGGAACTGCCGCCGCCGCCCAGCGGGGCCTGTAAACAGACACTGGCCGCCTCCTGGCCCGGGGCCCAGCCTGGCTCTGGTTGCACACACTGGCCACGGGAGCCAGGGCCACCCATCCCATTGTCTTCACACCTGGACGCTTGCGTCATGGGAGGCTGGCGGGGGGAGGGGAGAGGAAGGGCCATGGGGGAGTGTCAGGGGCCCTCCCAGCCCCTGGGGTTCTGGGACAGGCCTGGACATGCCCTCTGCCTCCCCACGGGCACCCCAATGTGCAGGGCTTGTAATCTCTGCCTCACGGGTGGAGCAAACCAGGGGTCCAGACAGGAAAGACGTTCGCCCAAGGTTAACCCGGCCAGCACAAGGGTGAGGTGGTCTCCTGGCCCCACACGCACTGTGTGGCTCTGGACAAGCTGGCGTACGTCACCGAGCCCAGCTTCCTCCAGGGAGAGTGACCCTGTCCCATCATCTCTTGCCTGCATCCCGTGAACCCAGGGTTCTCAACCCCTCTAGGGTCCTTGGGTCTCTTGGTTCTCAGACCAAACAAGCAGCTTTCAAGCCTGGCCAGTTTGGCTCAGTGGATAGAGTGTCTGTCAGCCTGTGGACCAAAGGGTCCTGGGTTCAATTCTGGTCAAGGATGTGTACCTTGGCTGCAGGTTCCTCCCAGGCTAGGGATCTGGTTGGGGCCCGTGCAGGAGGCAACCAATCAACCAATCAACCCATCGATGTGTTTCTCTCACATCCATGTTTCTCTCTAAAAAAAAAAAATCAATGGGGCCAAAACCAGTTTGGCTCAGTGGATGGAGCATCAGCCTTCAGACTGAAAGGTCCCAGGTTTGATTTGGTTCAGGGGCGGCATGTACCTTGGTGGCGAGCACATCTCCAGTGGGGAGCATGCAAGAGGCAGCCGATGGATGTTTCTCTCTCATCCATGTTTCTAACTCTCTATCCCTCTCCCTTCCTCTCTGTAAAAAAAAAAAAAATCAATAAAATGTATTTTAAAAAATAACAATAACAATAAAAAAAATCAAGGGGAACATGCCCTCGGGTGAGGAGTCACCGAAGGAGCAGTTTTGTGAGTGAATGGCACTGACCCAGACTGTGTGTGTGCCAGGGGCAGGGGGCAGCTTTGCCCCGGTTTCGTCTCTGTAAGCTGGGACAGGTGGCTTCCGCTTTCTGGCGCTGGGTCCAGCAGGGGGCGCACTTACAGACGCCAGCTTCCGAGCAGGTGAGGCTGCCGTCCTCGGGCACCATGTGGGCGTTGTAGCGCTGGCTGGGCAGCACTTCCGTCATCTCCCCCGCTCGCTGCCGCTCCCCCATCTTGGTCTTCAGGAAAATGCCGAAGCCGATGTCCGCCCCGTCCGAATAGAACTGCCACCTGGATAGGGGTGGCGAGCGAGGGACAAGTTAACCACTCAGTCTGAAGGGTTCCCAGGGGTGGGGGGGCTAGTACCCAGCCATTGGGGGGTCAGTGGCCTGTCCCTACCTGAGGACACAGCCGGGGAACAGGATCTCATACTCCACTTGATGCGAGGAGCCGCGGCTGATCTGCACCGAGTGCTCGTACTGAGTCTTGACCTGGTCCCTCACGTACATGGACTTGGGGATCTCCCCTCCGTAGTTGATCTGCGGACAGCGGGTGGCAGGGGCTGGCTCCCAGCTTCCAGCCACGGCACGGTTCCTGCTGGTGCATCTGCCTGAGATGCGTTCACCGTTTCCTGGAATATGCTGCTCATCCTGTCCTCTCCCCGCCCCACCCCTGACCCCAGGCTGGGTCAGAGCCTCTCCTCTGGGAACTTCCTTTTCCAGCTCATCCCTCTGGGCGGAAATGTCCTCATTCCTCGTTCCGTGACTGCACAGCTGCTGAAAAGCAGGGCTGAGCCTGTGCAGTTCCACACCTCGCTCAAGAGGGTCTCTCCATAAACATTGGTGGAATGAATGAGCAGCTGAGAAAGCATTCCAGCTCTACTCCCCTCCCCTCCCTGGCCCTGGGCTCTCTGTACCTTAGTCAAACATTTGGGGTTCCCATCTGGGTCAGTCATGGTCCCCCCAAACTGGACAGGCAGTTCCTCAGGGCTGATGGATTTCAGCAAACCTTCTTTCCAGTTGTCTGGGGTCAGAGGCGTTGGAGGGCAGTTATTGGGCAGGAAGGGAATCTTCCCTCCGCCCGCCCCCCACCACCACCACCAGGAGGACCTGAGCTCTAGGGAGAAACCATACAGAAGCTAAGCTGCCGGGGCCCGTTCCCCAGCCTCCCAGGCCTCAGGCTGCAGGAAGCGTCTTCCAGCGTCACGTTGCTGTGGAAATGTGTTTCCCCTGGACTGATGGGTTTGCACATTTTTGAGAGTCTCCCCGTCATTGAATGAGAGTTGTTGAATTGCCTCACAGAAATGTGTCTTCTCGAAATGTATCTTGTTTTTTTACTGTTCACACCGCTTTAGAATCAACTTTTAAAAAGTTCAATGACATCAAATCATTTTTCATGGCTGCCCAGTGATTTATCACTCTTTACTTATCCAGTTCCTTCTTGTGGAGTCTCCCTTCTCTGAATCACATCTCTTTTTCCTGCTCCTTTTCCTCATCTTCTTCAACCCAAACTGCCTTTACAAGTACTGAGATGATGAGAGTTGAAAGGACCCTGAGGCCAGGAGCCCAGAGGTTGACTAGCAACCAGCTGAAACCAATAAGAAGGAAGGTGTGAAAGCCTTAGTCGCCAATCTCGGGGAATAAGGCAGCGGTAACTGGGTAGACTTTACCCAGAAGTCTCTGCCTCTGGGTGATGTGTGGATCTCTGGGGGGAGCGATGGACCCACCTCACTCCAGAGCTCAGGCACAAAGCTCAGGGGATGCAACCAGCACTACTTACTTCCCAGCACGACAATTTTCCTGCGAGTGTCTTCACTTAGGAAGGGCTTCATGAGGTTGTAGCCCACGGGGAACAGTTTGGTGGCTGGAGAGATACGAGCAGAGACAATGGGGAGAAAAGAGTTTCGTGGGCCCACCGTCTCCAGAGCCAACAATATGGAGGAATCATGAATTACCTTGGCAGACTTCAGTGCCTTGCACCTGAAAAACCATCCAGCCAACTGGTCAACCAACTGACAAGCCACAACTAACCAACCATTCCATCAATCATCCAGTCTCTCAACCAACCAACCAACCAACCAACTAGCCAACAAATTTCCAATACATTCATTGTCTAAGCAGCCCACCAGTTGCCCATGAATCAATCAGCCAACCTAATAGTCAAACAACCAATTAACACACCAGCCAGCTACTCAGCAAACCAACAAGCCAATTAAACACCAGTTAACTGTCTAGCCAACCAATTAAACAACCAGCCAACTAACCAATCAACTGGCCAACCATCAAAAAACATACATGCAGCCGAGACCGGTTAGGCTCAGTGGCTAGAACGTCGGCTTACGGACTGAAAGGTCCCGGGTTCGATTCCGGTCAGGGGCATGTACCTTGCTTGCGGGCACATCTCCAGTGCGGAGTGTGCAGGAGGCGGCTGATCGATGTCTCTCTCTCATTGATGTTTCTGACTTTCTATCTCTCTCTCTTCCTCTCTGTAAAAAATCAATAAAATATATTTAAAAAAAACAAACATACATGCACCCTTCCCTCCACCCACTTTAATGACAACTACCCAACTACCCCTGGATCATCCACATGGCCCCAGGCTGCAAGGAGTGGCAAACCCAGCCAGGAAAACAGGATGAATACACACAAGACAACTGGTGGCCCCAGGAGGCAGCAGCTAAGAAAGGCCAGGGGCAGTTTAAGAAGGGAGAGATCATGGAGGCAGGAGAGCTGGGCAGGGAGGGGAGAGTGGGCAGGTTCCTGAAAGAGCTGGGGCTGGAGCTGCCTCCTGGTGCAGTGAGGCCAACCACAGAGGCTCCCACGCTGGGAGCCCTTCCTCTGTTCCCGGCACTCGAAGGGATGTGCATGCAGCCAGGAACCAACCTGTCTCCCTGCAACCCAGGGAAGGAAGCCCTGTCTCATCCCCCTGGGAACAGAAGAGGAAAAAGAGAGGTCACCGGCCACACACCTTTCAAAATGAACAGGGACTTCAGCGTCTCCGGATAATTCTCTTCCAGGAGGCTAAAGAACTGGGGAACCAAGAAAGACCCCCCTCAGAGCCTGCACCTCATCTTCCCCAACCCCCCATCGGGCCTTTGCAATCCAGAGAGCTGTGGAGGGTTCCCCTTCTGTCCATCACCTCTACTGGCCCCTGGAGGGCAACGCCTCACCTCAGACTACGGCAGCCATATCATAATAATCACTTAAAGTAAGATTACAGTAATGGCTGAAACCGGTTTGGCTCAGTGGGATAGAGCGTCAGTCTCCGGACTAAAAGGTCCCAGGTTTGGTTCCGGTCAAGGGCATGTATCCTGGTTGAGGGCACATCCCCATAGGGGGGCGTGCAGGAGGCGGCTGATCGATGTCTCTCTTTCATCGATGTTTCTAGCTCTCTATCCCTCTCCCTTCTTCTCTGTGAAAAATCAATAAAATATATTTTTTTAAAAAAGATTACAGTAATGATAGCATCGTAACAATCATGACTTCTACTTATTAAATGTTCAGTGTTTGCAAGCACAGTGTATACACTTTACATATTAACTCGCCGGAGTATCCGTGTATCCCTCCAAAATACAGACTATCATTATCCCCAATAAAGTGCTCAATTCACAGAGCTGGGGGTGACGGGGCTGGGAAGGCCATGGAGGAAACTGGCCTGGATGGTCTCAATACAGTGTTGTCCCCGAGGCCTGGTCTGTGGGGGCCTCCTAGGAAGCACGTCTCTGGGTCCTGAGTCACGTGCTAGGGCCCCGGAAGGCTACCACCTTCTACCAAATCTCGGCTGTGAGTGAGCAGCCAGGTCACAGCAAGCGGAGCCGGTCATTAAACCACACAGGGGGTGCCCTGTGGCTTTCGCCTCCTCACCTCCTGGTACACGTCCACCAGAGGTTTCCAGAAGTGCTTCAGTCCCAGCCCCTCGCAGTCAAATATCATCACAATGGTATCGATCCTCCTCCCCAGCTGCAAGGACGAGAGCAAGGACCGGTTCCCAGGTTCAGGGTGCGGGCTCAGGACTCGAGGCACGGTGACGCTACCCTATGACACCTCAGGGTTTCTCCCAGCCCCCTACTCTGTCCTCAGATGAATGAATGAACAAGAGCCAACCATCAACAGGACAACGATGGACATCTCTTTGGAGAGCCACGTTTTTTAAACTTAAACGTCTTCTAACGCCACTTCTTCAACATAGACTCGCCCAGGCCGTGGTAGTTTGTGGAAGAGCCACACTCCAGGGGCCAAAGAGCCGCATGTGGCTCTCGAGCTGCAGATTGCCGACCACGGTGCTAGGCCCTACACTCGCGTCATCTTTGCAACCACTACTTAGGATGAGGCGTTTTCTAGGCGAGGAAACCGGCTCAGAGAGGTGAAGTGACTATTGGAAGCTGCACGCACAGCTGGGAGGGAGCAGAGCTGGTGGTTGACCCCAGAGCCCTCTGACCATAAGAGCAGAACAGCTAGGTGCTCCTCCTGGGACCCTGGGACCCCCACTGCCCGCCCCACCCAGCCCAGGCCTCACCCGCTCCGTCTGCAGGTCACACTCCTGCAGGATGCGCTCACGGTCCCTCATCTTGGCCTTGAGCAGGTCCTGCTTGGTGACGGAGAAGAGCAGGCCTTTGGGGTCCAGCGGCCCCACGATGTCGTACCACACGGGGCAGCCGTCACGGTCATAGCCACACAAGCCCCCGGGCATGTACTTCTGGACCACCTGGTGTAAGGTTGCAAAAATCAAGATTGGGCCGTAGTTAACACAGCTCAGCTTAAAATCATATCCCCCAGTTACATCCTGTTATTGCAGTCTCAGGGTTGAGAACAGAGTGAAAACTCCCAGGGTGCCGTGATCCAGGTGCAGGCTGATAATCTTGTGTAACAAGACAGCCTGTAGCAAAATTGCAACAGGAGACATGGTCCCGATGTCTCCAGAAACTAACCCAGAGATAACCACCAGCCGCATTCTGTTATCGTAACCCCATGGTAACTAGAAATATGCAGAGTGCCGTTAATCTTATGTAAAGGTCACCGGGTTCTCAGGAAAAACCAC
>PVJN01052463.1:0-14088 GCA_004026805.1 Lasiurus borealis | reverse complement strand
GTGCATGGGAACGACCAATCTGTGTAAATGGATCGGATTCTTTCAGCTTAGAGATGGGAGCAGAATTGTGGTCAGACTGAGGTTCCCTGAGGTCTGACTCCACCTGTCAGCTACTCACCCCTTATCTCCCCCTCCCCCCGCACCCCCCAAGTTGCTTGGCCTTCCTCCAGAGCTGTCTGAAGAAAGCCAGAAGGATGTACTGCTTGAGGATTATGCAGTCGGGCACTCCATGAGGGAAAATTAGTCTCTGCTTCAAAGCCAAACTTCTCTGTCTCTACTAGAGACTCCAACACTTGTTTCTCTTAAGGGGGCTTGCTGCAGGTTCAGGTTGGGTATAGTCTGCAGTTTCCTCTGCAGATCAAATTCAACTGCCCTGGGCTCAGGATCAAAAGAGTATCTGGTTGATAAAGTTGCTGGCCCAGCCCACAGGAGGTGGCTAAACCCTTCCTCTGAGTTGCAGACAATAGCCTCTGAAGGTCTCATGCTTGGAATGTCCCGCTCTGGGCTGCTCTCCGGTTCCCCCACAGAAGTACACCCAACAGGGGTATCAGAGACTCACAGGGCTGAACCGAACAGTCTCCTGTTGAGGGTGGTGCCTGCAGCCTGCAGGAGGAGGTGGTGGTGGTGGGAGGGGAGCGGTGGGGGGGCAGGCTCTATCTCTCCTTCCTGGGGTAACCTGGAGAAATTCACAGGAAGCTCAGGTCAGTCTCCTCACATTGTCACGACAGAGCTCAGCACTCACTAGTCAGTCTCCCCTACAGAAGCCCCCTGGGGCATCCAGTCCAAAAACTCCAGCTCTGCAGGGCACTGGCAACCTCCCACCACCAAAGAAAGCTGGAGCGGGTAGAAAATCAGTCCCACACAGGACCCTTACCTCTCCATGTCTCCTCCATGTGGCTGGACTCAGCAAAGTGGGGGTCGAAATTCTGGGCTCCACTCGGGCTCCAAACTCTGCAGTGCCAACCTAAAATCCCAGACTGCACTGCTCCCAGGACTGTCTGTCACCCAGCAGGATGGCACTGGAAGGGCAGCTGTACAGGTGGAGAAGGGCTCCAACTTGGGCTTGAGGTGGGAGAGACCTTTCCCTTTTCCCCCAGCAAAACAGTTTAGTCACGGACTGGGGCTCTGCAGAACACCTTTCAAGAAAGTAAAGGGTCCCTCACAGTCACTACTGGGTCCAGCCCGCAGACCCCCCTCCCCTGCTGGGCCCAAACACGGCAGTACAGCCTTTCCAGCCGTAGGAACTCAGTGTGACTTCTCAGGCTGGGGTTTCAGCTTTGAGGACTTCTACAGTATTGTATTTTATATTTAGGTCTCTGATCCATTTTGAGTTAATTGTTGGGAAGAGTATAAGGTTTGTGTCTAGATGCATGCTGTTGCATGTGGATGTACAGTTATGACGGTTGAAAAGGCAACCCAGGGAATGGGAGAAAATATTTAAAAACCATTCATTGGATAAGGGGCTAACTTCCAAAATGCATTAGGAACCCCTATCATTCCACAGCTAAAAAACTAACAACCTGATTTCAAAATGGGTTCAGGGCCCGACCCAGTGGCTCAGTTGTTTCTGTGTTGTTCTGTACACCAAAAACGGTTGCAGGTTTGATTCCCAGTCAGGGTGCATACCTAGGTTTCGGGTTGATCCCCGGTTGGGGTGCCTACGGTACAACCAATCGATGTTTCTCTAGTGCATTAATGTTTCCCTCTTTCTCAAAAAAAATGATGAAGAAATATAAAAAATTTGAAGGCGCATTTCTTGACAAGATCTGGAATAATTGTGCCTCATCAAGGTCAATAGAAAAAAAAAGAATACAGTAAATAAAACAAGAATCCGTAAGTCTACATTGACAATAGATAATCCATTAACTATAAGGAAAGAAAGTGAAAGCTCTTTCATACAGTAGAGTACTGATTAGGAGATACAATAGCACTGATAGAATTAGGAAATCATTATTTAAAAACAATCTTAGTAAAAGTACATTTAGGCAAGGATCACGCTTACCAAACTGGGTGAATGAAAGTTTGACAAGAAACAGTATTTACATACTATAAGCCTAAAGTATTTACCTACACGTTTTTTGCTTTTACAAATGGAAAAACAATACCTATACACTTGAAAGAACCTGAAAATCCCAATGACTACAATTTCATTACTTAGGGGCCAATGGAACATGCTTAAATATGAGTCTTGGGCTTTGAGGGGTATGAACAAATTGCCATTAAGGTACCCTCAGAAACATTGCAGTGTTGTGCAGGTGGGAGTCGTGAGGACACGGAGGGTGAAGAAACAGAAGATATTTTGGAGAGGACTGAAGAACATGTGCCTATCATGTGCTGGGAGGTCTACATCTGAACCGCAGAGCTTAGGGGATGGGCTGCTGCCAGATCCCCTGTCAAGAAGGACTTACTGCTCACCTCTGAGAGAGTGCCGCCCTGGCAGCCCCCTGCCCTCCTGCAGGGTGGGCTCCGAAGCAGGGAGCCTGGCCTCGGTTCATACCCCTCCCAGGACACCCACTACCTATGGGTGATGTGTTATGGCTTAGGGGTCAGCCAGATGGAGACACTCCCTGGGCAGTGCTTACAATGGAGCCCCCACCAGGTTGGCCAAAGCTTTGTCAGGCCAGCCTGGTAGTTGGGCTTCTTCCTCTGCCAATCCTGTTCCCCGTTTCTCTCCCCCTCACAGGTACATCGATCTCCAGGCAGCGTGTACCCCAAACTCAGCCCCTGCTTCCAGGGAACCCAACCGGCAACAGGTCTGCTCCAAAGCTCCTGTTTCCCCCCACCAAATGAAGAAATAAAGAAATCATACACTTACAAAAATACATTGTTTCAAAAGAAAGCAACAGATGAACACAGGCTGTTCCAACTAATGAAAATCTTGCTGTGGGAAATCTGCTCGTCGGTTATTAAATCAGGGGATAAATTTTTCTCAGATGCACCTTGTTTGGAAGGAGGTTGAGTTCTGTATTAGTTTTCCAGGCCTGCTGTAATACATAACACAAACTAGGTGGTTTAAAACAATAGACATTATTCTCGGTTCTGGAGGCTAGAAGTCTGAACTCCAGGGGTGGGAGGGCCATGCTCAATCTCCTAGCTTCTGTGGGTGCTGAATCCTTGGTGTTTCTTGGCGTGCAGCCGCACTGCTACAGTCTCCGCCTCCAACATCATATGGACATCTCTGTCTTCCCTCTGCGTCTGTCTCCACATGGCATTTCCTCTGTGTGTGTATGTCTAGCTCCACCTCTCTCTCTCTCTCTCTCTCTCTCTCTCTCTCTCTCTCTCTCTCTCTCTCTCTCTCTCTTATAAAGACACCAGTTATATTGGATTAAGGGCCAACCTCACTCAGTACGACCTTGTTTTAACTTACATCTTAATTATATTTGTAAAGACTGTACTTCTGAATAAGGTTATATCTATAGGTACCAGGGAGTTAGGACTTGTGGGGTTTGTAAAGGGGAAAAAAAAAACACACACCAAATCTCCAGGGTGTTTCTTTTCTTCTCTACTTTCAAACCTTCTAGCCACCAAATGAAAGGTAGAGGAAGGGATTCCTTACACCAAGCAACAGCAGGATTCTGCAACACCAGGTAGGTGCTCTACAACTCAATTCAGTCCCGATTTTCCCTGGATTTAGCAGATTGAGGGCTCAGCGCTACAAGAAGGCTCACCTCCAAGCTCCGCTTCAGATCCCAAATCCAGGTGGGCACCTGTGCGTCTGACCAACTGGCTGTAAATCAAAGGTTCCTATGACCCCCTCCTAGATTCAGTTAATCGGTTACAATGGCTCACAGAACACAGGAAAAAAATACACACATGTTATTTATGAAGTAATTGGCTTATTATAAAATGATGTAACCTAGGAACAGCCAGGTATAAGAGATGCATAGGGCAAAGGATGCAGAGATCTCCATGCCCCCTCTAGGCCTGCTCCTCCCCCCACACAGCTACATGTTCAACAGCTACATGTCCCACTTCCCGGTTTTTTGGAGACTTCATTATGTAGGCATATTTGACTCACTCGTTGGCCATTGGTGATTGAACTCAATCTCCAGCTGTTCTCCTCTCTCCAGAGGTCTGGGGTTGGGGTGGGGAGCTGAAAGTTCTAACCCTCTAATCATGTGGTTGGTTCCCTTGACAACCAACCAGCCCCCATCCTCAGGGGCTCTCCAAAAGTCACCTCGTTAACATAAACTCAGGTGTGGTTGAGAGGAGCTTTCTTGGGAATAGCAAAAGACACTTTTATTGTTCTAATCGCTTGGGAAATCACAGGGTTTTAGAAGCTCTGTGTCTGGGACAAGGACAAAGATCAAATAGAACATTTCTCATTATAAATCACAATATCTCAGGGACCCAATTCAGTCCATAATAGAATGTTCTAACCTAGTTTACAAAGCCCGTTTCAGTCCAATAACGCCGAACCGCAGCAGTAACACGGAAAGGAATATTCATCAGCACTCTGCCCACCATCAAGCGCCCAACTGGCTTGATTTCTGGGGGGTCACGTGGCCTTTGCAGGGGAAGTAGGCCCCTGCCAGGGAATAGGCAGATGTTTTGGAGAACACAAGGTTTAGTCCAGGCTTCCCGCACATGGAATCACACCAGGGCCCTGGGCCGGCCTTGTCCGCTGAGTGCAGGCTCTGGGCTGGAGGGACATTGCTGTCCACGGTAAAACATCTATGCTGGTGGCCACAGCTCTGGGAGCAGCTTTGGACAGAGGAGCGGAGGGAGCACCAGAGGCAGGCACATCTAGATCTGTTATGCCCAGAGTTCGGGGTCCCCGATAATCCACCACTAAGGAGCCTTTTCCGATGCAAAAGCAAAGAGTCTTTATTAAAACCCGGGTTTGGCTCTCAGCCTCTTTCTGGCACAGCAGCGAGGCGAGAGAGGGAGACGGGCGGGAACAATGAGTTTTATGGGGTAGGATAATTAGGGGGCTTAGGAAAGTGATGAGGGTTACAGAGATTGGTCACTTGAATTAGGGTCTTTCTGTGGTTTAGCCTTATTAGGACCCTCGCTGTGTTCCTGGAGCTTCATTGGTCCATTTGGGGAAGTTAAGACATTGCTGGCACACCTATGGCCACTCCCAGAAAAGGGAGGGGGTTTAGGCAGGGGTCCCAGCCCTATAGGACAAGATGGAGGGTAGTTCATTTCCTTTCAGATCGCTATCTGGTATATTCATAAAAAATATAAATATGGTTACACTTGGGTCTCTGCCACCATCTGGTAAAATTAAGCATTTATTCAGAGGTTTTGAAATAGATCCACTGTTACCGAGTTGGGGTTTGTCCGAGCTGGAACACTTTCTGATAAAATTGCCCAGCAGTGTAAGCAATTAAGAGAGTGCTGTTGGTAGGTAGCTCAGACAAATGTGCTGATTCCCACATTGCATGTGGAACTTCGATGGCTTATTTGTGGGTGGAACACAGCTTAAATTATTTGCAGAAAATGTGTCCCTTTCTTCGGAAAGAGTTGTGGCTAATTGGAATTTCCATTATGTTTTGCTCCCTGACTTCTCAGTTGGCTTGTAAGCTACTAAGTGATGTTCAAGCAATGTTTTTGGAGTATAGGAGCTTTGTATCTATTTTGTATAAAAGCATCAAACATGGTGTCCAAATATGTTAAAACTATGAAGCAATTTAATAGTATCCTTGTTTTTCTTAGTGACCAATGGCTCTGTTTATTTAAAACAAACCTTTTGCCTCCTATTTAGTATTTTGGAATATATTCATGATGCATTATTAATATAGTCAGGATGTTGTTATTTTTAGACTCAGTTAAATTAAGAAAGGAAGAGAGTAGTCATGCAGGCTAAATTTAGTAAAAATATATGTGGAATTAAAATGCAAGTAGTTGGCATAATTTGAAGAGTTGATTGTGAATCTACACTTGAATGTTTTAACTTGAAATGTATAATAAAATCAATATATGTGTGTGTGTGTGTGTGTATACATATATATATTACAGAGCATCCTCCTTTCTCAGCAAATTTAACATTTGTGAGAGAAAAAATTTCATTTGGATCTTTAAGTAAAGAAGTTAAGAAAGTATAAGGACTAGTCGTAGTTGTTTGGGCCAAAATTCTGATTAAGTTCATCTAAATGTTTAAATGAAATGGTTCCTTAATTAACTATATAGCTGGTCTTGGAATAGTATTGTTTTATTCAATGTCACTTCATTATAATGTTGATGAGAAGAAAAAAATAATAATACCCAGCCTAGGTCACTATCTGTAGAGATAATACATTTTCCCAGGTCTTTATGGGTTTTCTGCAGGGACTCTGGTTCCTCCCACACCCAAGAGATGTGCATTGAGGTGAGCTGGAGGGTCTAAAGGGTTCCTGTCTAAGTGTGGGTGTGGGTGTGGGTGATTTGCCCTGTGATGGAAGGGCATTCTGTTCAGAGTGGGCTCCTCCTTGGGCCCTAAGGTGCTGGAGTAGTTTCTGGCCACTCAGAACTGGAATAAGTAGCTTGGAAAGTCATTATCTTGCTTGTTTTTAGTTAACTTTCTTAAACGTATATATAGCTCACATTTACCTCAGTTTTTAATATCAGAAGTGTTTTAGGTCTCTGTTTCAAGGTTTAGTGATGTTTTTGTGACCAGAGTGTGCCATAGGAACTTAACAAAGAAGTTGTGGCTGACTAGAATATATAGTGTATAGATAATTCCTTTGAGTGCTAGCAAAGAGCTAGATAGGCTAATAAAGAGATCTAGAAATCTTCTTTCCTAAGGGCCTAAATTCGACTTACAAGATTCAAAGATAGGTGATCAACTTCTGTGCCATTAAGAAATGGGAAATAAGCCTCGTGATGATATAGTAATTCTGGGCTTATTCCAAACTAGAGGACCATTGCATGAAGATTTGTGCAACAGGCCTTCCTTCCTCTGGATGCAGGCACTGATTTTCCTCTGGCACCCAGGACCCAGGCCTTTGCTCTGGCTGCTGCCTTCAGTCTTCTCTGCTCTGGCTGGAGTGCCGCTCCTGTAGCTCCCTCCACTCCCTGTCCTCCTCCTCATAAGAGGTGTCCTGCCCTGCCCAGTCACTCTGTACCTGCCTATGCAAATTGACTCACCTTCTTTATTGGGTTAATTTGCATACCCACTCCTGATTGGCTGGTGGTTTTTGCAAGATACAGTTAATTTGCATATATTGCTTTTATTAGTGTAGATTGTAGAAACCTGCCACAATTCACAGTTTGCACTAACCAACCCACCTGAAGTTTAACGTAGGAGGAAGAGGGTGATTTTGGAGTTAAAATTATCTCGGGGATTTTTTCCTGCTTTGGATGAAGATCTGGGGTTGCTCTTGTGATGCTTTCTGTGAACTTTATCTGAATAAATGTTAAATATCATTTGACAGCTAAGCTTGTTTTGATATTGGAGAGAATTGAGGTTACATTTTACTCATAGTGAAATCTACATGGAACTGCACGTGGCACATTTTCCCTTGACTGTGGAGAAAAATGGATGGCAACTCTGAGGAAGAGAAACAAGCAATCAAGGCTTGTTGCTGGATGCACCCAGTGGTGTTGGAATTAAGGAAAGGCATGCAAAAGCACAGGGTCCTGCATGCTTTTGGAGATGGAAGGTGTTGCTGAGGTCACCTGGCCTATGGACTCCCGCTGTGTGCAGGGATTTCTGCAGCTCTGAGGCTCTTCCTTAGAGACAGCTGCAGGGAATACAGGGTGGGACTCTCCGAGTCCAGGGAGGACCCATCTGATGAACATATTTGGATCTTGCATAAGACTTTGGATGAAAAAGACTTTAATGTACAGAATAACAATGTTTAAAAATCATTGTAGTCAGGATCTCCTCCCCTGACCCCTACCCCAGCAGTATTACAGAATTATGAGAAGAAATAGCTAAGGATGGATGCTCCTGAGCTAGTCTCATGCATGCATATTTGTGGTGCTCCTAGTAAGTACCACACAAGGGCTTTGTCAGTATCCCAGAGTGGCTAGAAGGAGCCACATGGCAACCTGAAAAGAGATGCCGGTTTGCTTGTCAGTTGGAGTGAAATGAGCCTATTACGATTTGCACATAATAAGTTTTTAATATGCTCAGCATGTATTCCAAATAGAATTATCAAGAAATGACAAGCTTCCCTTTTCCACCCACATTACAGAACTAGATATGGGCATCTGAGTGATAAGTTAACCATTTGTGATTTCTGTTTCCAAAGATAGGTACTGTGTTTCAAAAATCTTTGGAGGAATACTGCAAGGAGACACAAAGGCTGGAACCGTGGGAGCTGATGGCTTGGTCTGGAAGGAAGGAAAAGTAAACCCACTGCTTAGAACTCTGCCCTTTGTTGGTGAGGACAGTGACATGTGCAAGGGGAGTGGTAGCCAGGCGCAGCACAGGAGCAGGGGTGGGGGTGGGGTGGGGCTGGGGATCATAGAATGAGTGACCATGAAGCAATATGTTGCAAAACATTCTGATATATTCTAGCATTCTGAGGCTTCTATCCTCATGGTCAAAATCCCAAGGCAGAGGTGAGGTTCTGAAGCCCCCTGCTTCAGAGAGCTGAAATTCCTGGCTTCTGGGCAGACTTTTCTACTGAATGTTGACCAAGAGAGGACTTGAGTTCCCTTGCAATGTTGGAGCTCGTGTGACCAACTCTTCCAGGTTTGCCTAGGACTTTCCTGGCTTAAGCACTGAAAATCCTGTGTCCTGGAAACCCCCTCGTACCCAGGCAGACTGCAATGAATAGTCATCCTAAGGCAATGGTTCTCAACCTTCCTAGTGCTGTGACCCTTTAATACAGTTCCTCATGTTGTGGTGACCCCAACCATAAAATTATTTTCGTTGCTACTTCATAACTGTATTTGTGCTACTGTTGTGAATCATAACGTAAATATCTATTTTCCGATGGTCTTAGGCTCTACAGCTGCGGTTCTCAACCTGTGGGTCGCTACAGCAGTGGTTCAGTCACGACCTACAGGTTGAGAACTGCTAGCGGAAAACACAGATATTTACATTATGATTCATTAACAGTAGCAAGATTACAGTTATGAAGTAGCAACAAAAATAATTTTATGGTTGGGGGTCACCACAACTCGAGGAACTGTATTAAAGGGTCGTGGCATTAGAAAGGTTGAGAACCACTGTCCTAAGGAAATAAGAGCCAAGTGAATAGACTGGGTATTTCAGTAACAAACCACAATAAAAGTTAGTGGCTTAAAACAGCCACCATTTTATTTGCTCACCATTTTGTGCTCTTGGTTGGGATTAGCCGGGCAGGTTTTCTGCTCGTCTTCTTCAAGGTGATTTGTGTGACTGTGCCAAGGTGACTACAGGGCTCAACTGGGATGTAGAGACATGTGGGCCATGCTCTCCATCCAAGGAACCTCAGGGCCTCTTCCTTCCCAAGTGCCTCTCCAAAGGCCTTTTATAGCAGGGACGCTGAGTGTCTACCTGGAGGCGCAGGGCTCTTTGGGGTGCAAATCCTGCTTGCCTTCTTACGCTTAGGCCTGGAACGGGCACAGCGTAATTCCACCGTATCTTATTGGTCAAGCGGTCACAGTGCCATGCTAGAATCAAAGTGGGGGGGACTACACCAGGTGTGACTACCAAGGGGCAGTTCAGAGGGGGCTACCGATGCAACAGCCTACTCCAGAGGTGCAGGTGCTCACATGGACTCCCAGGTGCCTGATGCACCCTCACCAGTTTGCTAGGAAACCTTCCTCGCTCTCCTTATACTCTCAGAGAGAACAGAATATGAATGGCTTGACTATTTTTTTAAAATATATATTTTTTATTGATTTCAGAGAGGAAGTGAGAGGGATAGATAGAACCATCAACGATGAGAGAGAATCATTGATCAGCTACCTCCTGCACACACCCCATTGGGGACTGAAACACAATCTGGGCATGTGCTCTGACCACAAGTCAAACTATGACCTCCCCTACCCCCCCCTGGGGTCATAGGTCGATGTCAACCACTGAGCCACCCCAGTAGGCATGACTAGCTTGACTATCAGAGCCTTCAAGAGCTCTAGGTAGGTGGAGGACAAGTTTATCCCCATCATTCCTACCTCTGCTAAGCACATACCAGAGGATGGCACATCTCTTTGAGGTTTCTAGAAGGTTTGCAAGAAGCAACAAGTGAGGAGGCCTAGGTTTACAGTGCTGATGAGAGGCACGAAAGGACTCTTCCCTTCCATGCAGCGTGTGCTGGGGAGTGAGTGCCTCTGCCAGGGTCTCTGCTCGGGGCAGGGATCACAGAGATCCACGGAGCACGGCACCTTCTCAGCGCGGAACCTGCCCACCCAGGCCCCACGTCTCCTCTTAGGGTTTAAATGAGTGCCAGCATTGGGCCTCCCCTCCTTCCCCTCTACCTGCTTCTCTCTACCGCCGCTCTGACCCCTGCACTGACCTGGTTTCCCAGCCGCTTCCCTGAGCAGTGCGCCTCTGGGAAGGAGAGATCCAGTCCTTCTTCCTGAACACACAGAAAGGAGGGGAGGGTGCACTCTGGCCAGAGTGGCCCAGCTGGCCCTCCTGGGAGACCAGCCCAGCCCCCTGCACTTCAGAGTAGCTCCAGTCCTGCTGGCTCCTACACCCCCTGCCTTTCCCTTTCCTTTTCTTCTCCCTCCACCCCTTCTGGAGAGAATTGGACCCCTTCCTCCCCCCTACCTCCCTTACACAAACTCCGCCTTAAAGGAATCCCTGAGCTGCCTCAGGCTCTGGGTCTGTGGCTGGCTTCACTCCCTTTCTCCTCCCGGCCCCTTCCTCCATCACCGGGGGCCCTGGCTGAGGGTCATTTTAACCTCTGACCCCTTCCTTCCTCTGCTTCTCCCCACCCCGCCTGGTGCTGCCTCCAGCCCCAGCGCATCCCCCGCCCCCGGGCTCTGTCACTTTAAGCCGGTTCCCCGCCGCCCAGCCGCTCCCTTATCGCTTCGGGAGCTCCCGCCGCCGCTCCCGCGCCTCCCCTCCCGCTCCTCCTCCTCTCGCGCTGCTCCTCGTCCCCCCAACCCCCCCGCTCCGTCTCCCCCTCTTACTCCTCCTCCTCCTCCTGCTCCTCCTGCTCCTCCTCGCCGCCGCAGCCGCCCCGCGCCGCTCAGCCGCCCGCCGCCTCGGTGGACCGCAGCCATGGCCGACATCAAGACGGGCATCTTCGCCAAGAACGTCCAGAAGCGAATCAACCGCGCGCAGGAGAAGGTCAGACCCCGGCGGCGGTGCGGGTGGCGGGGACGCGGCGGCGCGGGCATCGGGGGCCCGGGGAGAGGGAGGGGGGGCGGTGGCGGCGGGGACGCCCTGCCCTGCGCCGCGGGGACTGCAGGCGGGCGCCGCCGGGCGCTGCGGGGCTGCCGCGGGCGGGAGCGGGCGGGAGGCGGTGCGCCCGGGGAGCTCAGGACGCGGTCCCCGGAGGCGCGGGGTCTGCCTGAGCCTCGGTTCCCACGCCCCCCGCGGGCGGCCGCGCTGCCCGCTCTGCAGGCGGCGCCCGTGCGAGCGGAGCAGGTGCCGGGGCCGCCGCCGCGCCGGGCGGAGCGCCTCCGCCCCCGCCCCCGGGAGCCCGCGCGCCGCACGCCCGCCGCAGGCCCCCGGGAGGGGTGCGCCCGCAGGTTGGATCGGGCGGGAGATTGCGGCAGCTGGGCTCTCTCTGCGGGGGTTTCCTGGCCGCCGAGCGCGGCCGAAGCGGACAGTTTAGCACAGAAGATGCCCCCAAACCCGTTGGCATCCCTGGGACCGCTCGCCACAACCCCGCGGCGCTCCTGCCGAGCTGAGGAGTGCGCCCTGGAGTTGAGTGCGTACCTGCAGGCTGCCTCTCCCCTCCCGTTTCTGCTTTTTGTCTGTGCCCCTTTGACGCCCGTGACCTTCTCTGGAAGGTCAACAGTAAATATGACCCGAGCCTAACAGTTCTTCTCTGCACTTTTAAAATTTTTTATTTTTGTGTGTGCAAAGAAGGACGGTTTTATTGCATTAAAAAAAAAAAATCCGTATTGCACGGGTTGCTTCCCCTTTGCTTCACAAGACGCTCGCTGGGTCGCTTGGCCACGGAGAGTTATTTTTCTCACCCAGAGGTGTGCACAAATGGAGCCCAGGCTCATAAGCACAGCCCTGAGCAGTGGGAGAGGTCCTGACTGTACCCGGCGCAGGGCTGGCCTGGCTGGCCGCCGGGAGACCCCTGAGAATGAAGACCTTGCAGGCACCAAGGTCCTCATTTGTGTCCCGAGCAAGGGACGGTCGCATGGCAGCTTGAGCGCTGTACTTGAAAAGGAACACCCGCGAATGAACTTCATGGTTTCTGTCAGTCCCACTGGGTTTTCTCCCTTTCACGTGGCAGGAGGTTCCATCCCTGGGATACTGGGTGTCTAGCACTTGCCTGTTTTATTGAAAGTCAGATTTAAAGCCTTGCTCGGTGACAGGCTGGGCTGCCCCCCCACCTTCCTGCTGACCTAGAGGCTGAGCGGAATTGGGGCGCTGGTCCCTTTGCCTGTCTGTAGGCTGAGACTGGGTGGCAGCCTCCAGCCCCTCCCTCCGCACATGCACACTCTCCATGCAGTAAGAGGATTGCATTTCTTTTAATATCTAGCCAAGCTCATCCTGCACCAGCCGGGGTCCTCTCCCGCTGCTCCTTCAGCCGTTGAATTAGCAAGGTGCCTGCCCCCTTTCTAGTCCCCTGACTACTTGCCCCCAAAGTAGACAGGATAGATGGGATGGGAGCCAGGTTTTGCCATCATTTTTTCATCCTGCATTTTACTCACTTGTGGGTGTTCTCCCCATCCCTCCAAGTCCTTAACTTGAATCTTTGGTCTGAAGCTTTTCTTTGAATCCACTTCCCATCTGTGAAGGAATTTGGTGATAGAGCCTGCTTTTCACATGTTATTTCTTAATCTAGGTCACCAGCTGTTAACATGCCAAAAATAAATGAAAAGAAAACATAATGCGTCTTACAGAGCCCTTGCAAATTGTTGAAAACACGCTTCTTCGTTCGGAAGGGTACCTGTGTGCCTGATTGCTGTTGTGGCTGGTGCTCACTCTTCTGTGGGAGTGTGTGTGTGTGTGTGCGGGAGGGGTGTGTGTGTGTAGGGAGCCTTGCACAGGGCTGCCAGTGTGTGGTTTTCTTCACTGGCAGAAGTTGCTGATGAGATGTGCCTGTGGCACCTAGTTAGCGGGTTAAGACACCAAGAGTCTGGGAATATGGGCTCTGCCTCTGGGTAAGTCCTGTGCCCTTCCCTTGCTCAACGTAAGGGGAGGGGCAGGTGTGAAGGCAGGTAAGGCAGCCCAGCCAAGCCCAAAGCTACTGGAGAATGGGAAGCACAGTATGCTGCAGGCTTCACTAGTCTGCATCACCCCAGAGGGTCCTTCTTTCTGCATTGTTGTCTCTTCCTCTTCTCCAGCGCACAGATACTCCATCGTAATAACCGTATGCCACATATGTTCTTAAAACCCTTCCTCCTTGTTTTTACAACCAAGGTTTCTAAAAAGAGAGTCCACTCCCTTGGCTTTCTCATTATCTGTGCTCTTCCTAGCAGCTTGCATGATCTTAGCTTCAGATGCACAAGTGCAACTACTCTGAGAGGCTTTTAATGAATTTGAAAAATATATATATATTTTTTCCATTGAAAATTCATAAAAGTTCACTGGAGACAGAATGAAATATACATATAGGCTGAAAAAAACAACAACCCTGCAACCGATCAGGCCATTCATAATTCCACCACCCAGGGATTTCACTGTCATTTGATGTGCATCCTAGTAGGTCTTTTCTCATGTGTATATTTATACAACTAAAGTGTAGACTTATACTACAGTAGTTCCCCTCGACTCTCAGTTTTGCTTTGTATGTTTTCAGTTGCCCATGGTCAGCCACACTCTGAAAATATGAAAAATGGAAAATTCCAGAAATAATCCAAAAATTTTATCTCAGACATTATTGTGGGTATCATGATAAAATCTTATCTTCCTGCTCTGTCTTGCTTGTGATGTGAATCATTCCTTTGTCTGGTATCTCTAGCTGTGTACATGGTATCACAGTGTTTATGTTCAAGTAACCCCTGTTGTCTGAAAGTCAGTAGAAGCCCTAACACTGTCACAATGCCAACATCATTCACCTCACTTCATCTCATCTTGTGGGCACTGCATCA
>PVJN01052462.1:0-14085 GCA_004026805.1 Lasiurus borealis | reverse complement strand
TTTGCGAGTCCCAAGAGGAGATGAAAAAGGACCAACTAGAGACACTGACTGAAATAAAAAATATTATACAGAGTCCTAACAGCAGACTAGAGAAAGGCAAGAATCAAGTCAAAAATTTGAAATATAAAGAAACAGAAAACACTCGACTGGAAAAGCAAGAAGAGAAAAGAATCCAAAAATGTGAAGATAATGTAAGGAGACTCTGGGACAGGTTCAAGCGTACCAACATCAGAATTGTGGGGGTGCCAGAGGAGGAGAGAGAGCAAGATACTGAAAACTTATTTAAAGAAATAATGACTGAAAACTTCCCACAAAAAAAGAAATAGACTTACAAGTCCAGGAAGCACACAGAACCCCACATAAAAGGAATCCAAAGAGGACCACACCAAGACACATCATAATTAAAATACCAAGAGCAAAAGACAGAGAATATTAAAAGCAGCAAGAAAAAAACAGTTTACTACCTACAACGGAGCACCCATACGACTGTCAGCTGATTTCTCAACAGAAACGATGCAGGCCAGACGGGAATGGCAAGAAATATTCAACGTGATGAATAGCAAGAACTTACAACCAAGAATAATCTATCCAACAAAGCTAACATTCAGAATTGAAGGGCAGATAAAGAGCTTCACAAAGAAGAAAAAGCTAATGGAGTTTATCAATTCCAAACCAGTATTATATGAAATGCTGAAGAGTACTCTTTTAGAAGAGGAAGAAGAAAAAGGTAAAAGCCAAAAAATTATGAACAACAAATACATATCTATCAACAAGTGAATCTAAAAATTAAGTGAATTAAAAATTTGATCAACAGAATAAACTGGTGAATATAATAGATTCAGGAGCACAGAAAGGGAGTGGACTGATAATTCTCAGGGGGAAAAGTGTGAGGGGTGTACAGGAAGAGACTGGACAAAATCATACACCTATCGATGAGATCAATGGGAGGGAGCTAAGGGCAGAGGGAGGGGTGGGAGTTGGGTGGAGGGGTGCTATGGAGGGGAAAAAAGAGAAACAAATGTAATAATCTGAATAATAAAGATTTAATTTTAAAAAAACTTAATCATAATTAAAAGATCTTACATGACTGTTACATGACAGAATAAAGAGCAGAACACTAATGTTTTTACTTTGCAAAATACTTGTTCCCTAAAAGTAAAAACAAATCAGAAAATATCTTACCAATATCAAAGAATTTTATAATTAGCAACCAATTTAATACGGTTTGACTATGTTAGTAGGTATGAAGGACAAGATACTCAGGTCTATTCTTATTAATTATCATTTCCAAAGTAATGGGTATTTTCAAGAATTAAATAATTAATTTAAAAATATTCACTTAAGCCCAGCCAGTGTGGCTCAATGACTGAGCGTCAACCAGGAGGTCATGATAGTTCAATTTCCAGTCAGAGTACATGCCCAGGTTTCAAGCTCAATCCCCAACGGAGAGCAGCAGGAGGCAGCCAATCAATGATTTTCTATCATCGTTGATGTTTCTGTCCTTCTTTCCCTTTCCCTTCCTTTCTCTGAAATCAATAAAAACATATTTCTTTAAAAACTAAACTTAAATTTAGATTCAACATCATGATTAAATATAAAAATTAATATTAACTTCACCAAGATATATTAAAAACAAAAGTTCTTTATAATCTTTCTTAATGATTTAATCTGGTAACAGTAAATATTGTAAAAGATCAAAAGTGATTCCAAGAAAACAGTACAGCCATTAAACACCAAACTACTTACCGTTGAAATCTTTCTTGCTGTTCTCTTTGTTTTCGAATTTCTGGAAACTGCTTTTCATAGTACTCCCTTGTTTTGCTTTCTTTAGCTTTCCTCCGAGGATTATTTTCTATTCTGTCCACTTTTTTCTCCCATGCCTCCATGAGTTGATCATAACGTTGGCAGATTTTTTGTTCCTATTAAATACCCGTAGCAAATTAAAAATTAAAACTCTGTGATTCTGACAAACCTAATACTTTAAAGCACATGTTAATTCTTAAGGTAAAGTGAGAGAAGTACATTTGGCCTATAACTCAACAGTGAATAAAAAGCTGTCCTCGATCTGAAAGAGGAGAAAGGAAGCTGCCCTGCCTATGAAAAATCTGATATATAGAGTATATTTTGGTGGGATTTTTTTTTATTTAATCATTTCTCTATTGTTGGTGATTTTGGTTACTTGCATATTTTGGTTATTATAAATTACTAGAGGGCCAACACATGAAATTCATACACTAGGGGAGGGAGTGTGAGTGTGTGTGTGTGTGTGCGTGTGTGTGTGTGTGTGTGTGTTCCCCCTCAGCCCAGCCTGCACCCTCTTGCAGTCTGGGAGCCTTCAGGGGATGTCCAACTGACAGCTTAGGCCTGCTCCCTGCGCTGGGAGTGGGCCTACGCTGGCTGTTGGACATCCTTAGGGCTACTGCAGAGATGGGAGAGGCTCCCGCCATCACCACTACACTCGCCAGCCATGAGCCCAACTTCTAGCTGAGAAGCACTCCCCCTGTGAGAGCACAGTGACTACCAGAGGGCAGTTCCTGCATAGAGTGTCTGCCTCTGGGTGATCAGTGCCATCATAGCAACCGGTCATTCTGTCATTTGGTTGATTTGCATATTAGCCTTTTATTACATAGGATGCCATGTAATAAACATTTTTGACAGTCTAGAAAAGATAGAAATTGGTTGTAATTTATGATTACAAAAACTCAACAAATGACATGAAATCAAGAATACTTTTACAAAAATGAGTAATGATCTACTTTTATAAGTATCAAAAACACAGAAAGAAGAACCCTCTAGTACAGAACTGTGTATGTGTCTGATGATACAAAAATTTAAAAAGTGTGGAAGGACTCATGAAAAATTGTTCATTGGTCATCTCAAAAAGTGGCACCAGAGAAGAGAAAATTATCTTCCTCATACTCCATATCCCACCCCAACAACTAACCATTTTTTTCCCCACTCCTATATGTTTGTTTCCACTCCTATATGTCTGTTTTACTCCATGTGTACCACCACCTCTTCAGTACAGGCTAACAAATCTTCATCACACAATCCACTGATCTTCATCACACAATCCACTCTACCTCCCAAATCTTCATTTAAGCTGTTCCCTCTGCTATTCAAGTTACTGGCACACTAGTTTTCCTATGTAACTTCCCTTCATGATTCATACCTGCATTAACTGTCCCTCTTACATACTCACCTTCATCTGTATATGATCACAGTGCTGCAATTGCCTGCTGACTTATCTATCCTCAGTTATACCTTGGCTAAAACCATATGGCTATCTTGCTCCCTATTGTAGAATGGTATGTGCAGCCAATGAACATTAAACAAATCAGTGAACACAGAAACTTTATAGCTACTCTATTGAAGTATAAAAAGAAAACCTGGGCTTCTCTGTTTCCATCACTAGATAGTAAATATAGAAATTGCCAAAATCACTAAATAAAAAAAAAAAAATACTTCAACTAACTTCTTATTTAATAATAGAGGCCCACTGCACAAATTTGTGTACAGGTAGGGGCCCTTGGCCAGGCCAGCAAGTGGGCCGATAGGAGTCATCTTGCTCAGTCCTGATTGGGGCTGTTCTGGGCCAGTTGGCCATAAGAAGGGGACCGTGGGAGGTTGGCTGGCCATTGGAGGTTGGCTGTGGGAGCACATTAACCATGAAGGGGCAGCTCCTGCATTGAGCATCTGTCCCCATGATGGTCAGTGCACGTCATGGTGATCAGTCAACAGGTCGTAAAGGTCACTTAGGCTTATATATATATATATATGTATATATATATATATATATGTAGATTTCTATGTTCTTGGCACACAGACACACATAAAATTCAAGACCAAAGGGCTAGGTTGACAAATTAGAACATCAGAAGTTACACTCCAAATAAAAGCTGCCAACTCTAGAATGTTGCAATTCATTAACTGTCAGGTCATTAAATATAAGGTACAAAGTTCATTTCCAATGTGGATTAAAGAACAACACTTATTTACTAAACAACTGAATTTAAATGACTCAATAGTTTATCAAAAATCAGTAGACCTGTTATGAAAATAAGAATATTGGCATTATATTTTCTGTAATTTAATTTCAATGAAGATTATAATAAAACCTTTGGACTGCAAGTCATATAATAAATATGAAAAACTAACTCTCTAACATTTGAAAAAGCTAACCTTTAGCTGATGCAGTTTCTAATGAGAAAACAGGAATATGCAATAAGCACACTGTAACTTACCCACATTTGTTTGAGGGTTAAGAGAATAAATGTAGATCATTCTGTTTATCATATTTAACTACTCACCATTTTCTTTATTTGGCTAGATAAAAATTTTACACATAGATGACCAAAGATATTAATTTAATAACATTAAATATGAATTATGATATCAAAAGGTTGTTAGAAGTTAATTTATAGTTAAGTTACATCTATTTTTACTTACTAAATAAACAACCTTCTTTCAAATACAATCAACAACCAACTCATTAATAATGGGAAAGCAAATGCCCACAAGGGCATGAATGGAAAAGCTGTACAAATTTCAGTTAACAAGGATAGGACCTCACCCTTTGTTTTCTTGCATGATTTCTTCTTTTAAAAAATAAAATGAGTTTTTTCCTCATCACCTGGTTTCTAGAAAAGAAAAATATGGTTGTATGACATTAAGAAAACACATAATTTAATAATGTATTCACTTATTTTTCACAGACACTGAAAAACAAAGATCACTTAAGAACATGATATTAATAAAAATTAATCTTAATTTTTCACCCTGCAAAATAAGACTTTTGCAATAATTAGAGCTGACTAAAATTACTCCCATTCTATAACAAAATTTTATATAAATAGTTCATTTTCAATTATCATATCCAATTATAAGGTAAATATTATTTTCAATTTATAATTACACAGTTCTTAAGAACCCTGGCGATATAATCATCTTTGTACTCTCTAATGGAAGGGAGGAAGAAGAGAAGGAAAAAGCCTTTAAGTTACCTCTCTACCTCAGGATTGGTGCTGACCTCCCTTCTATGAGAATGTATACCAACATTTTTTCAAATGCAATCAAGAACCACATAGAGAGGTGACTTCTGCTTTAAATAAGATTTTCTTCAGTCACAGAAATGACACAACCCACTCTAAGAAGTATTGGAGGGCCATATGATAAGACAGGAAAACTTCCCTAATACCTTAACATAATTTCACTTTTTAAATTTGAAGCATTGTGACCTTCAAAAACAATGACATGCAGGTTCAAATATAAATATTTATACCCCACCTACTTCCAGAAAGGATTTCAAGCTGATTATTCAAATATAAATACAAGGCCAAGGCAAGTAGAAGTAATTTTTTGGATTATCTGCCACTCAGGACTAACAGTGATACTGGCTCCACTCAAATAAGCATGGACAATCAGGAGCTAGCTATATGGGAAAGTAGCCAAGAGATTAAAAGAATTATTAAAATGCTATTTCATACAAAGCAAATGGCAATGATGAAAGAATAGCTACTCAATGATCATAATGGGTGCATGCAGCTAAGTATTTCACAAGGAATTTCACATGTACAGTAGAAGCAACACCATCTATTCAGTTTGCTCTAATTGTAATTAGGTGCTACTCAAAAGCAAATAACAATCAATAAGTATAATTAAAAATGTTTCCTAAGAATTTAAATGAAGAAGTCAGCCAGTCAGTAACCAGCTCAGGACAGTGTAGATAACATGAAATACGTCAGACAGAGCTGCTCTCCAGCTAATATTGGGAGGAAAAGACAGAACACAAACATTAACTGAAGCTTTGTTGGGGGGGAAAATCATTAAAAGTAGCCAACTATTTTTTTTTCAATATTCTTTTTAAAAATGTTAAAATAGCTGAACAACTCCAAAACAAGGCATATTTTATGTGACTTCTGCCTAACCTAAGGGTTGTCAAGACCACAGTAGCATCTCACAGAAAAATTCTAAGACTTTAATTATGAATCACTTTCTTAACAAAAGTTAAAATTATTCACTTTCAATATTTTTCATGCATACCATGCAAATTATATCTGCCACCAGTTCTGCAAAGTAGTTAACTATTGCACATACTCTCAGTAAGAAATTTTTTAAAAAGAAAATATATGTGTGTATATATATATATATACATATATAGCAATGTGCTCATTATTAACTTACTAATAACTATAATTTCTCATTATTAAAACATATAAAGTAGAAATATCACATTTTTGTTACAAACAAGAATAGTTCGCCTAAAATTCTCTTAAAGTATGATAACTTTTTTTTAAAAAGATACCTATCTAGCCTCCTCTTTTCTTCAATCAGTTCAAGAAATTAGGTTTTCTTTTTTACCTATTTTCTTATTCCAAAATTCTTATCCATAAAGGCCTGGTATCTAGGATGAGCAAGGCTAAACAAACTAGAGTTTGGAGCTTTCCTCACCATGGTGAGGTGACTAAGCGCTTCCAAGGCACCAGGACATTAAATGGCAGAAGGGTCTACAAATACCGTCATTAGCAAGAGTCATGGAAGGGATTTCCCTAGAATAGGATTTTGAATAATGATAAAATGATCCGTGGCACTTCTACTTTGCAATGGCAGATGTGGCTTGGTGGGGGACGGTGTCATCACTAGTCTTAAATGAAAAAGCTTCATTATCTTACTTCATCATGCGCCTTGCAGGTACTCCACTGAAAAAAAGACAAAACAGGAGGCAAAAAATTCAAGCCTCAAGGTAAGCCATTTCATTGTTAAGTATCCACCTTTTTTACTAGCAGATTATAAAACCAGCTAGTTTTACGCAATAATTTATTTCATTTTTTGGCCTCGGAAACTCAAAGCTGTTACCCCAACCCCCAAGAAGCCAGAGGAAGATAACATATAGTAAAATGAAAGTAAATTACACAAATCTAAAATATATCAACACTATATTACAATATGTCAGAAGATAACATAAAAACAATCTCTTTATAAAATATATGGTCTTTAACTGAAGAACTCTAGAGATAATAAATACTTACGTTTTGATGTTCTCATGGTACACCTTGGTATCTGATGGCTGGTTATAGAGTGGCTATAAAATAGAATCAAATACATAAAATGTTGTACATATGTCTATAAAGAGACAAGGAAACAAATTATATTTTACTATAAGGCTAAATAAAGTACTAATGGGTCTACACAATATGTGCCCTACCAAAACTTTCAGACTTTCAGGTTCCCTGAATAATGCCATTCCTAGAAAGTTTATAAATCGACTGTATTCCATAATAAATATTCATTAATTTTTAATTTTAAAGGCAAAGAAAGCTTAAGCACTATCATCATCCCAACAGAATGACTTGAAGAGCTTTCTATTTCTGTTCTTTCTTCTTTCTCCTTCTATGTGGATGATTAAATGGCTGCCCAGGATAATGCTTTTCAAAGGTAACCAAGTTCTTGACCCATTATTATTTTAACCCTTACCCAAGAATATGTTTTTTTATTGATTTTTAGAGAGAGAAGAAGGGAGAAAGAGACATTAATGTGCGAAAGAGACATCAACAGGTTGCCTCCTGTACGTGCCTGATTGGGATCGAACCCACAACCTAAGGCATATGCCCTGACTGGGAATCAAACCTGTAACCTTTTGGTCGTGCACCATTATTTTAAATTTGATCACAAATTACGCCCAGCTATATTGCTCTCACTTCAATAAGTAGATTGTATTCCATCTTATCCCAAGAAAAACTAATACCAAAAAAGCACTAGAAATAAAAAAATAATTTCTTACTTACCAGTTCAACTTTTGGGCCAAGACCTTCAAATATTTTATGAGCTTCTTCTGCTTTTTTCTACAAAGACATTATTATACTGTATAACTAAAAATTATATTACCTAAGTGCAAAATCATTACCAATCCTATATAATAAAGAACTAATAAGCTTATTAGACTGGACAGCAGAATGACCATCCAGACCTTCTGGATAAAGCCGGGGCTGTGAGGCCAAGGCAGCCGGGGCTGCCAGGGCTGAGCCCCTTGCACGAATATCAGGCATTGGGCCTCTAGTATAACAACATTTATCTAAAGACTAATCTATACTTATCCTTATTTCCAAACATTCTTATATGATAGGCTAAAATACTATTTCTATTGTCATAATTTGCTCACCAAATTCAATCAAAGCTTAAGATTTGTATTGAAAGCAATGCCTAAAGAATTAGTAAATTCTTAAAAGCAAATATATATTCATTCTAGGGAGAGGGAACAGGGATCCAAAATTAGAAATGAATCCTTCAACTAAAAATGTCTTTAATGAAAATCAAATAATTAAAACACCATAAACTTGTTGATTTTGCTGTGATAAGCCAAATTGATCTCTTTAAAGAACAGCTTATAATAAGTTTAATTTCTAGTTACAAGAAAACCTTAGCAATAACCCCCAAACTAGAGAAATCAACTAGTATGAATTACTCAAGTGTTCAGTAATAAATAAATGGTGAATAATATATATTTAAATGTTATTTTCCAAAGTAAAATAAGTGCTAATAGAAATCATCCTTTAAAAAACAAATAAAATATAACAAAATTCAAAACAATATATTTAAACTAGAATCATATGACTAGCAAATGTCTCAGTGGTTCTCAAATCTCTTCTCTCTTCCAGTACTCTCATTAGTAACAATGGCTCTTGGCCTGCTGCAGAGCCCACCCTCACTGCATCTGGCTAAAAAACTCTCCAGGGCTTCTGATGGGACATACAAAGAAAAATAGGTATCAATCAGTGTTTCCCAAGTATAAAGAAACATGTTCCCTTAAAATAAATATTCCTCTTTTCATCTCATTTATCAATCAAATATTTATTTAGTACATATTATGTGAAAAAAAAATGTTTCACTGGCTTAGGAAGAACAAAATAGTATAATGAACTACCCAAACTCCAATAAACTTAAAAGGTAATTCAGATGAGAGATAAAGATATCAAAAATGTCAAATACAAAACTATATATATACCCATTAAATTTGCATAGTAAATTCTATTTCTATAAATTTTTTAAAATATATTTTTATTGATTTTAGAGAGGAAGGGAGAAGGGAAGAGACAGAATCATCAATGATGAGAGAGAATCACTGATCAGCTGCCTCCTGCATGCCCCACACTGGGAATCAAGCCCACAGCCTAGGCATGTGCCCTGACCAGGAATTGAACCAAGACTTCCAGGTTCATAGGTTGCTGCTCAACCACTGGGCCACACCATCCAGGCTATAGATGGTTTTAAAGGTAGGATTTGTTAAACTTTGTACTATAAACATCTTGGGCCAGGTATTTTCTTATTTTGGGAGCTGTGCTGTGCATTGTAGAAATTTGGCAATATCCCTGGCCTCTACCCTCTCTACACGCCAGTAGCCTCCACCCCTCTGCCAAGGTATGACAATAAAAATAGTCTCTGGTACCCTAACCAGTTTGGCTCAGTGGATAGAGCATCAGCCTGCAGACTGAAGGGTCTCGGGTTCGATTCTGGTACAGGGCATGTACCTTGGTTGCAGGCACATCCCCATTAGGGGGTGTGCAGTAGGCAGCTGATCAATGTTTCTCTCTCATCAATGTTTCTAACTCTATCCCTCTCCGTTCCTCTCTGTGAAAAATCAATAAAATACTTAAAAAAAAATAGTCTCTGGTAACTATTAATGTCAAGAAGCAAAATTTAGCCCAGCCAGTGTAGCTCAGTGGTTGAGCACCAACCTATGAACCAGGAGGTCATGGCTGGATTCCTGGTCAGGACACATGCCTGAGCTGTAGGCTCAATCCCCAGTAGGGGCGTGCAGGAGGAAGCCAATCAATGATTTTCTCTTATCATTGATGTTTCAATCTTCCTCTCCCTTTCCCTTCCTTTCTGAAAGCAACAAAAAAAATACATTTTCTTAAAAAAGATATATTTTTTAAAAAGTCAAAATATAATTGTAACAAAATTCAAGTTTACTAGCTTTCAGAATATATTAAATAACATACGAATATAATTACAGATGACGAATTTTGAAATATCAAGCACCTACAGATTACTCTTTCTAGACCCAACACTTACTAGTTTTTAAATTTGCTTTCTCAAGGCACTCTATATTAGAGTTGATAACAAGAACAAGCAAGGGGAATTGTACATAAATAATACTGAGAGACAAGGGAGCAAAATCATATTATGGCAAATATTTACCAGTATCCTATTATGTAAAGGCACTTACCTTTTCAGGGCTAATTACAAAGGCTGATTTTTAAGATGTTTGCTGACCCCAAGATTTAAGTTTTGCAAAATTTTATTAAATATTTGACTTACTTGCTAAGAACAGATTAACCTATCAATACTTTGGCAGAAAATTTTTAATTTAAAAACCTCAAATTACCATATTATAAATTTTATTATAAGTTTATAAACAGAAGTAATTAATTCTTCAAACATATGTTGGGTATAATTGGGATACTGGCTAGACCCTAAGAGAACAATGAATAAAATTGCCCTTCCTAGAATAGGAAGAGAAGGGGCCTTGAAAGACTTCATAGAGAAAACAATACTTAAGCTGAGTCCTAAAGTACAAGTGCAATGGATAGAAAAAGACAGAAAAAAGAGAAGACACAAGAACACCTGACGGCAGAGGTAAAGTTAGTAATTCCAAGGGCACATTCAAAACCTGCTCTGGAAGGACATCACTAACAAAGGAGAATCAGGCCAAGGGCCAGGCAGATAGGCATGTAAGCACTGATAAAAAGTTTGGGTTAGTCTGTAGAAAGTTGGATATCCTCAAAAGGTTTTATCTGGATAGTCACATTATGGGACAAATATAAAACTAGATTAAAAATAAAAAAGACTAAAGGAAGGAAATTCATTATCTACCAGTGAAAGATGAGGGCTCAAATTAAGCTATTTCCAAAAAAGGAAGAGAGGAGCAACTGATCAGACTAAATTTAAAATAGGACTGATGCTCTTCATTGATTAGCTAAATCTACAGTGGCAAAGAGACAAAATAAGTAATTCCTAGGACACTGGCCAAGGTGACCAGAGGCAGTTGACACTAAGCATACTCTCTACTGTCAATCCCTTTCTTTCTTCTAGTGTCACATTAACTTGTACATCACTCAATCAAAATATAAACAAGATTTTAAAAACTATAGTCCTTACCTCTCCCAGTCTTCTATATGTATTATAATTCTGAAATTAGAACATTTATAAATATTTTTGGAACCTAAATTGAACTATTAAAAATAGTCCAGGAGTCTATTTAGAGACTAAATAAATCTTAATCTGAGTTTTAAATATGATGCAATGCAATTTTTCTCTCAGAAGCCAATTTTGAAATTAACAGTAATTTTTAGGGAGTTGTCTTCTTCTCACTTTCTAAATGAAAGAAAGATGCCTTAAACAAGATAATAGCCCCTATTTCTGAAGCCACATCTGTCTTAATTTCCAACCAGTGTAGACTGCTGCAAACAAGGAACAAGAAGTGGATGTACACTCTCTCCTTGCCTATAGAGTCAAAACAGATAAAGTCATTCATTGTACCAAGCTTGAGAATCAGTGTAGACTTTACAGAAAGCAGCATGGTAAGAAGTTAGTGTGAGAAAGCCTATGCCCATCTGTGCTCCCATCACTTCTCCTCCAGGAACCTCTGCTACAATTCTATGACTGCACAAGTACAATCACAACAGATGACTAGATGATTGCTCAATTCTTTACAGACTACACAACAACAATGCAAATTCTAAAATGGAAAGAGAGGTCTACAAGCTTTCAGTTTTGATGATGGGCATCAAGAAACATATACCATCCTAATTAATAAAAACATATACAAATATTAAGCACAAATTAAATTATCTATAAGTCCTCACATCCTAGTCAGGCAATCATAGAATTCACTAATGTTGGAACTATTTATTAGGTTTGTGAGACAAAGGTAATTAGGAAATTCAATCAATTCATAAATACTGAATTCCATTTATCTGAAAATTAATTCATACTGAGAAAGAATTCAGCATTTTATTTTAAAAGATTCTTTTCAATTACTATTAGCTCTAACCCCTATTTATTTTATCCCTGACATCATGAAGTGGCCAAGAAGCCCACAAAGGTTCTTTTATTGTTCTACAGAGTATTTTTTTTTTTAAAGCAAGAAATTTCACATAAATTTCCATGTTCATGGCTTCTCTTAAATAATGAAGTATGAGCCAACCCAGGCTACATCCCTGCATGACCACCGAACACTGCCCCTCTAGGCATGGCACAAGGCAGTCCACTGCCCTTAACTTGATAGATTCTCATGTACATAGCTCTGTCCATTAAATAAAGTGGACTAATTTTGAACTCAAAAATTAATATTGATTGTCCATATTTCCTGCCATGACACTCAATTACTTTTATTACATATCTGCTGACTTCAGTTATCCGTATAGACACATATGTATACATATGAATCCAAGATCATTCCTATAAATTTTTATTTAATAACTAATTCATAACTACTTTTCTTAAGAACAATTTCCTTTAAGATCTGGACTATTATAAAGTTATTGGCTCTCTATAATATGTACTGTTCCACACACTAGCAAGAAGCAAATTGAAACAACAACCTCAACTTCTACCTTATGACCAACATTAACTAACATGCCTATTCTCTCCAATAGTACTTAAAGAATATTATTAATTTCTGGACCGAAAACTGAGGACTTCTGGGAGCTCACTGTCAAACAGCTCTGATGCAAAGTTTTGTTGATATTAAGATGGAATCAGTTTCCTTTTAACTGCTCGTTCCTGGGCAAGATTCTGGACAAAAACTAACTTTGACATCACAAAATAATTCACAGAATTGAGGCCTGGCTTTCCTAAATTCATATACTTTTATTAGTATAAAAATTATTTTAATAAACCTAAAAAAGGAAAGTCTACCTAAAGGTTAATGACCTCACACATTATAACTAGGATTCAAACCATAGCCCACCTATTAATTGTGAAGTTGATAATGTAAGTAATATTCACATCCAATGACCTATCTCTACTGGAATGGTATCAGAATCTGGCCTTAAATGCCCCTTATAAAGTGAAAAACTATAGAATGACTGTTTTGTATTATTTGGCACAAAACAAAACTTTTTTGTCAGTATTTATATAATAGGAGAGAGACCCAGCTGATTAAACTATACCCTCATTATAATATTTATATAACATGTAAATAAAATATTAAGTATTTTAAGATACAAATGTCAACTTTTCTCCATAAGGTAAAAGCACCAAGCTTTAGTCAATCAAAGTTTAAGAATATTAAAAATTATAACAAAAACCAAGTTTTAATACATTAATATCACTTCAGAACTCACTGATAACTAAGAAAAGGCACAAAATGTTGCAAAGGCTTGTGCCATCAAAAATGGCATGAGCTTACCCGATTCTCATCATAAATAATTTGGACAATACTGCGGTGTTTCTGTTCCACAGGAGGAGGGGACACAGGCTTTTCAGGCTCAGGAGGTTTAGCTGCTTCTTCTTCTAATTGTTGCTAAGAGATCCAGAAAGGAAGAGTCAAGCATTTGCTGCATGTCACCCCCACCAGTAATTAATCACCAGAGATAACTCATGCTACTGAGTAATATTGTGCTGATTCTATAGGGAAACCATGTAAATTACTAGGGCTCTAAAAAATTCTATTAGAGTTATTTTTATTAATAAACTAGAGGCCCAGTGCATGAAATTCATGCACGTGGGGGTGGAAGGTGAGAGTAGGGGATTATCTTTCAGCCCAACTGCACCCTCAATCTGGGACCCATTGAGGGATGTCCGGCTGCCCGTTTAGGCCCGATACCAATAGGATCAGACCTAAACAGGCAGACAGACATCCCTCTCACAATTCAGGACTGCTGGCTCCCAACTGCTCACCTGCCTGCCTTCCTGATTGCCCCTAACCACTTGTGTACGCCAGCCAGATCACCCCTAACTACTCCCCTGCCAGCCTGATTGATGCCTAACTGCTCCTCTACCAGCCCGATTGCCCCTAACTGCCCTCCCCTGCAGGCCTACTCATCCCTAACTTCCCTCCCCTACAGGCCTGGTCAACCCTAA
>PVJN01052461.1:0-14089 GCA_004026805.1 Lasiurus borealis | reverse complement strand
TTCCAGAGCTGAATGAAGGTCAAGGGCTGTGCAAGGTTTCACGGTTTCATTTCAAACCCACACCTACATCTAGTCATGTACTTCCAAAGTAAAGTAGGCAAGAAAGCATTCGTATGAACTTACTTATTTTAACTTCACAAGTTTAAAAAGTTACACAACATTTCAGCTCGTGGAGAGCATTTGATTACAGTTATGAATAGGATTCTCTCTCCGGCACCTGGAGCTGTCAATCAAGCTTCTTTGTGTTCAGAATTCTCCAGGAGCAATCAAAGGGCCTGTGAGCCTATTGTCTGCGGTTGTAAATCGTAACTCTACACGTCTCTGTGGTTGTTCCAGTGGGAAAGCAGCTCCTGGCAGGTAGAGGTGGTGGTGAATCAGATCCCAGGGGCACATGCGGGCCAGGCACTGGTGAAGGGCGAGACACCTGTCCACTTTGTAGCCTTTGACCCAGCCGCTCCCAATTTAATTGGATTAACACAAACTAAAAATCTTTATCCCAAACCCAACCCAGTGGACGTCGATGAGAAACTGATAGCCGTCTGGGGCTGCTGAAGCCTGCCATTCTGGGTCCCCACCAAAGAAGCCAGGCTCTGGTTTGGGGGCATCTAGTGCGTGAGCCTCAGAGAAGAGCCCCCCAAAACCGGCACTTACCTGAGCAGAGGCCGAGGAGCAGGAGGAGCGGCCGGGCCTCCATGAGTGTGGGCACTGGCAGGACTGGTGGAGGCTGGCGACCGTGGGCTTGCAGGAGTCTGGCTGGACACTTGGCCGCCGGAGGGTCTGGCCAGCCCTCCGCTGTGGAGCTATTGTTTTACACCACCTGTTTGGGCAGGGACAGCTGGGCTGGCAGAGCCTGGAGCCCGGGGCGTGGCCGAGGGCCTGACACTATGACAGAGCCTACTTTACACAGTTGCTGTACCCCGAGCAAGATGAGTGTGAACGGCATTGTGTTTGAAATGCACCGTGAGTCAGATCTTCATTAAAAAAACCAACAACTTGCAGTAGGGTTGGACGTATTCTGAATGGCGAGCAGCCCTCTCCCTTCTGTGAAGACCAGAGCCTCAGCTCTACAGATTGGTGTACTCGGGTCACTGGCCTGAGCAGATAGTCAGCTTTGTGTCAGACCCGATCATCCTAAGTGGTAGACGTTCAGCTCTGCACACAGGAAACCCATTCGCTCCGGTTCTCGAGAAGCTGAGAGTGCCTGGGACTCTGACAACACGAATTTGAGAAGAGCGTGGTTGGGACTGAATCCACAGTTAGAGAGCCAAAATTTGATTGGATTTGGTTTTTAACAAAGAAGGCTTCTTCCGTAAAATTGCCTTCGCTGGCTCCCAGAGTGGCTGGAACAGGCAGCAGGCAGCGCCGACCCACCGACCCACCGTGGGCCATCAGCAGGAGCGAACTGCCCACCCCCATGGGGTGTTTAAGGAGCAGTAAGTAATGGCAAAGCGTCCTGCTGCTTAAGCTCTTGTCCCAGGTTCCCACTGCCTTCCATCCCGTCCTCGGCCCACTCTCACGCAGGAGCAAAGGGCAGAGTGGTTCAGCTTTTCCATTCCTTTGTTTAAAAAATAAAATCCTGAAAGTCGGGCCTTAGTAATTGCTCTGCCTGAGAGGGATTTACTTCATTTTTACCAAAACAGGGAGGAAGTTGTTGTGTAAAGATGCCCTGCTTGCTCTTGCTCTTCTTCCTTCCCAAACTGAGTCCTGACGAAGGCCCCTCACCTCAAACCCAGTTTCTGACAAATCCCCCTTTGCAGTGAGTCCAAGGGCTGGGAGGTGAGAGGACAGAGCTGAAAGTCCCCATTATTAACCTTTCTGTTTAAAACCATGGGAGATCACCTAACTTTCCACTGAAAACATTGGTTGTCTCCCTTCACCATAGCACAGCACTGTGACCGCAACCAGGAGCTACAACCCCCTCCCAGCACGCCCCGCCCCCGGCATCTGATGGACGCTGGTGACTGCGTTCTAGAAAATGAAATCTGAGAAGACATTTTATGAGACTCAAACCTCCCGCCAGAGCTGTCCATGCTCTTACCTCTGCCTGCCGGGAGTGGGCATGACCCCCGGGCAACCTTGGCACCCATGTGTTGGAGGGGGCTTCTCCTGTGACATTCAGAACTTCAATGACTTCCTGGAGAAGGGTGCCCCATTGTGCCAGTTCAATTCCCAGTCAAGGGCACATGTCTCTCACATCGATGTTTCTTTCTCTATTTGTTCCTCCTCCTCCTCCTCATCCCCCTCCTCCTCCTCTTCCTCTTCCTCCCCTCCTCCTCCTCCTCCCCTCCTCCTCTTCCTCCTCCTCCTCTCTTTAAAAGTCCATGGAGGAAAAAAGAATAAACCCTAACATATGTAGCACTGCAGAGGAAGGTAAGAAAATGGATGTTGGAGGCTGAGAGGATGAAGACCCGTGTTATATAATAGCAGATGACTTAATAAAGTTGTTCTAGTTACTTAGTGAGCAAAGTGTTACTGGGCCTGTGGCTCCAGGAGGAGAGGTTGGGAAATCCAAAGTTGATTCTTATTGGCTTTGTCTAGTGCATCAGTACAAGAAAGAGTGAATCTTGGGAAAGAGGTGGCTGGTTCAAGAGCAGAAATGAAAAGGAATAGGATGAGTCCAGAAATCTAGAGCCTTCTGTTTTGAACCTCAAAGAGTGACGACAGCAAGAGGGCTTTGAGCAACAAAAGCCCATTAAGATCTCTCACTAACCAGGTATGTAGTTTCCCCACTGCAGCCAAGAGCAGGGCAGATACTTCACACCCAGATGGCTTCAAGATGGTTGCCTTTACGTTGAAGGAGAGGCAGAGTGGTTATCATGCAAACATTACGAAGCTCGATGACGGGCACATGGAATGACTGCACTTACTTTAGGAGCTGACTAGGTATTTGAATGACTCGTATTGCCAAAGAGTTCATGAACCCAGACTACAAAAACTTGGGTTGTTCAAGCCTTAAAGCAGTTCTTGGGCACCCCAAACATGCATCTGCAGAAATAGGCCACAACCTCTACACAGACTCCCAAGAGGGCAACCTCCCCATTGCCACTTAGGTATGGCCATCGAGGTGAGTGGAGAAGAAAGAGCCTCCCAGGAGGCATAGCCAGGAGCCGGAGATCAACAAGGGAGATCCCCCCAGAGAGCAAAATTAGGGTCTAATCGAGGCCCCACTGCAGCCCCCTCAGAGTCCACCCACACCCCCATGGCTTTCACCTCTGCTCAGAGAACTCCGCTCTGCCCACACCTGCAGTCCTCTGCCTGGGGGAGCGTGTTTCCCCTTCTGGCAGTAGGAACACGTGGGACAAGCTGGAAGTGCAAGAGAGTGAATGCCCCAGAAGCAGCCCTCAACCACCAAGGAGGAAACGTGCCCCAGCTTCCTCACCCCGGTGATGGGGCACCTGAGGCACACAGGCTGTACATGTGTGGGACTGAGTCCCTGTTGCCTGCGGTGGAAGTGACTCGACACCCTCCCTTTATCAGCTTCCTTCTCCCCTCTGCCTTACTTTCCCCACATGTCACCTTTCAAATAAACTCCAGACAGGGTCTGCTTCTGGGGAAACTCAAATCCAGACAAAATTTCTCCCATTGTCCGAGCAGGGGATCTTCACAGTGATGTGAATGGGTGCTTTATTCTTATTTCTAGTGCCTTGCCAATTCTCTCTAAAAAATATTAAAACATACTCAGAAGCAAACCTATTTTTTTGTTTTATTTAAAAGTTTACTACTCAAGTAATTTAAATTTACTATAGAAAAGTTAGAAAACAGATGAACAACAACAAGAAGGGTTACTCACTATCCTGTCTAGAAATATCCATGTTTAATAGGTTATTTTATATCTATTTAGACCCTTTCTATGTATGTATGTATATATGTTTTTCACAATCCCAAACCCCTGCTTCATGCTACTTGAAGTAAAAAAATTTCCTTTAACTTTTAGTATTTTGTGGATTACCACTGCTAAGGAAATACTACTTTTAGGAGATTAATCTTTTCCCACTTTATTGAGGTAGAATTGACAAATAAAATTGCAAGATATTTAAAGTATACATGGGATGCTTTGATATATGCATGCATTGTAAAGGGATTCCCCCCATACCTTTATTTATTAAATACTTTTATTCATTGAGCATTGCTATGTACCAAGCATGGTTCTAGGCATTTGGGACACCCCAGTAAACAGAAAAGACAAAGATTTATGTTCCTCAGGAAAAATGCATTCTAGTTAGAGAAAATAAATGAATACACACACACACACACACACACACACACACACATACACACACACCCCTACACTAATAAAAGAGAAAGATGCAAATTGATGGTACCTTTGTGACATCCACCAGCCAATCAGGAGTGAGTATGCAAATTAATCCAACAAAGATGACAGGTTAATTTACACAGGCGCCAAGTGGCTGGGGCTGGGATGCTTGTATCATAACTGTGATGACGATGCAGGCATTCTGCATCACCCAGTCACTCTGGGCCTCTGGGCAGCGTGGGAAGGCGGAAAGGCGGCTTTGGGCCAGAGAAAAGATAGAAAGGTGGCTCTGGGCTGCAGTAAAGGCAGAAAGGTGGCTCTGGCCTGAGCAAAGGCAGTGCTGGCATTCAAGGGAAGGAAGGCCCATACTTGCACAAATCTTCATGCATTGGGCCTCTAATTTATATATATATTATAAATTCATGCACACGGACAGGGGTGTCCCTCAGCCCAGCCTGCACCCTCTCCAATCTGGCACCCCTTAAGGGATGTCCTATTGCCCGTTTAGGCCTGATCCTAGTAAGATCGGGCCTAAATGGGCAGTCAGACATCCCTCTCACAATCCAGGACTGCTGGCTCCTAACTGCTCACCTGTCTGCCTTCCTGATTGCCCCTAACCGCTTCTGCCTGCCAGCCTGATCACCCCCTAACCACTCCCCTGCCAGCCTGATTGATGCCTAACTGCTCCCCTGCAAGCCTTTTTGCCCCTAACTGCCCTCCCCTGCAGGCCTGGTCACCCTTAACTGCCCTCCCCTGTAGACCTGGATCCTCCCAACTGCCCTCTCCTGCTGGGCACCTTGTGGAGGCCATCTTGTGTCCACATGGGGGCAGCCATCTTGTGTGTTGGAGTGATGGTCAATTTGCATATTACTCTTTTATTAGAAGGACACACACATATATATATTTAATAAGGAAATTGTTTGGTATTTTATCAGGTAAAAGATATTATGGAAAAAAGAAAAAGTAGAGCAGGTGAGGGGACCAGGACAGCTGGAGAGGGGTCGGCTCCATTGAGAAGGAGGCATCTGAACAAATACTTGCAGGAGGTGCAGAGATCTACGGGGTGAGCCTTCCAGGCCAAGTGAACAGCGTGTGCATTGGAAGGTGAATGGGCCTGGTGTGCTCAAGTCATAGCAAGGAAGCCAGCCAGGCTGGAAGAGAGGGTGGTAGGGAGACGGCCAGAGGATGAGATTAGAGCATGGCCAGGGGGGTGAGGGGGCACACACCTTGTAGGCTTTTCCTCTGTGTGAGAGGGGAAGCCTCCAGGTTTGGAGCAGAGGAGTGGCATGACCAGACATACATTGTAAGGGCAGCTCTGACTCCGGTGACGCCAGAGGCTGTGAGGGAGACAGGTGAGGTGCTACTGCAGCATTCCAGGTGGTAGATGGTGGTGGATTGGACCAGAGCGGTTGCAGGGAGGGTGATGAAGAGCAGCTGGATTTGGGAATATATTCTGACACTCGGGCCCAGAGGATTTTCTGAAGGATTGGACCTGGGTATGAGAGAGACAGAATGATGTTAAAAATGGTTTTATGGTTTGGCTTGAGCATCAGGAAAGATTGAGGTGCCAACAAGTGAACGAAGCAGGTTTAATGAGGGTGGAGGGTAGGCAGGCATGAGTTCTGTCAGGGACATGATGGGTTTGAGATGTGTATTTGAAATCAGAGTAGGCAGTTGCATTTCTGAGTCAGGAGTTTAGGAAAAAAAAATATAGGTTAGAGTAGATGGTTCTGAAAGGCACCGCTGGATAAGGTCAAAGGAATGCATAGGCTGAGAAGAGAACTAACATTAAAAAAATAGGAAGGAGGATGTAGCAAAGACTGAAGAGGAAGCAATGAGGCAGGAGGAGAGTAGGAGAGGGTGGACTTCCAGAAGCCAGAGAAGTCCTACAAGGAAATGGGAGTGGCTTGCTGTGTAAAAGCTTCTGATGGAGCCCATGAGAGGAAGACAGACATGACTATGGGCTAAGCAATATGAAGGCCCCTGGTGACCTTGACATGTACAAAACCAGCCTGAGTAGGTTTTAGAGGGGAGAAATTAAAGGGGTTTTACTGCAAAGGGTAACGAAGAAATGAGGTGATAGTAGGTGGGGAAGTAGGGTCAAGAGAAGTTAATTGCAGTTTTTATTTTCTGTTTTTTTTTAGATAATAAAAATAGCATTTTTGCATGATTATTATAATGATCCAACCATAACAATAAAAAATTGATTATGTAATAAGGATCTGAAAGAAAACTATCAAGTATTTTTATAAATGGGATTTACTATAATAGTTTTATATAACTTGCAAAATACATAATACATATGTCTCTATGTGGCTCGATTTCCATTTTTAGTGGCTGCAGAATATTCTATTTTTTTAGTGTACCATAATTTGTTTAACCAACCCTTTATTACTGTACATTTGAATGTTTCCTGTTTATTTCTTATTTTATTTTACTCTTACTTTTATAAACAATCATGCAGTAGATATCCTATATAAATCAGTTCAATTTTATGATTGATCCTTTCAGATAAGATCTTAAAAGTGGAAGTACTGGGTCAAAGAATTAAAACATTTTAAATCATTTTAATTCATATCAAATAGCCCAGACCTCCATTTTAGAATCGATCAACTCATTTAGGCCAGGCCTTATTGCAATTATATTTTCCCATAATACATATCACAGTTGTGCACTGGTGCATTTATTTGTGTGATTATGTCCTTAATGTCAGTCTTGCCCCATAGATGCAAACCAGTGCCTGCAGACACGACACCTGCTTTTGCTCACTGGCATCTCCTCAGCTTTCCAGCCTGAGCCCGTTGCAGCAGGCATGCAGTCAGTAACTGTCCATGAGTGAATGAAAGAACAGGAATCTTCATTCAAAGAAAAGGTGGACACTCACGCTAGATAATGTCCTTTGGGAATAGAATGAGGCGTGATTATCAATCACGCACAGTGCCATCAGGACACCTGGTACGTAGCTTCAAGGGTGTTTGTAATTGGCTAAGTATATAGTGCATGAATGACGAGTACTGCTTTTTTTAGAAGTCTCCCTTCGTGTGTGGCTTAATTAGTGAAATGAGTGTGGGTCTTCCCAATGGTTCTTTGAATAAAAACTCTGAGGTCCTAACGCTCCTGGTTCCCCCATGAGCACTTTCTCCCTGTGTCCAGCAGGTGGCAACAGATGGTTATTAAAGTGGCCATGGAGCTTCAGGGGCCCTCTGCAAGGGTCTCTAGGGCTGGGACACCTATTGTCCCCAGGGCCTGTCAGGGCTCTGTCCACCTGAAAAGGCCCTGCAGGCCAGCCAGCAGGTTCCTTCCTGGGAGTCAGGCTGCTTGGGGCCATTCCCAGGGACCCCTGAGAATAGTAAAGAAGAAAGAAGCTTATAGCCCCTGAGAGAGTCCAACTCTGCTTTGCCACTTCTCAGGGTTTCCAGGTCCCAGGGACTCTGAACAGACAGCTCGGAGCCAAACGAAATTCATTGGAGCATCTGGCCCTCCTCAGGCTCTGAGATATTATCATCACACCCGCCAACCTGCCCCGGTCATTGTCTCCCTCCTTCTGAAATGGTTAGTTTTGCTACTTGTTTTGTTTGTTTGTTTGTTTTCCAATCTAAACTCAGTTCCTTGCAATTTAGGCTGATACTTCGTAGTAATTATTGGATCTGTAATCACTGGGTTACATAAGTGCCTCTGATTGCATGCAAAACAGGTGGCTGCCCATCCCGGGTCCTCTCCACGCTGGTGCCGGGATTTATTTCAGGGACAGAGATGCATTGGTCCCACCCAGCTCTGCCCCCTCTTCTGTCCCCTCGAGATGAGGGTGGGGAGGAAGTCACGATTCACTGCAGCCCCACTGCCCACCATTCATGGGGCAGCAACGCGGTGGGGCGGGTGCTGGAGTAATGTGTCTGAGCTCACGCAGGTCCTAAACAGCAGAGCTCACCATGGCCGCGGTCTGGTGTTCTGATTCCAAATATGGTCTCTGTCCACTACACTCTGCGGCCAAACTGCACTCCTAGGAGCCCTCAGAGGGGGCCACAGACAAGGGAAGGTGGTACGGAGACCTGTGGCCGAAAGGGTGGTGCTTCTTGCCTCCCACCCTCACTTCCTACAGAGCAACTGCTCTTAGATTAAAAATATATATATATAAATATATATATATATATATATATATATATATATATATATATATATATGGTGAAATACTACACACACACACACACACACACACGGCATAAGACAAAAAAAAAAACCCTGAGAATCCTCTCCCAGCGTGTATGGCCTCAAGTACCTCCTGCCCCTGCTGACTCAGGCAGAAGTAAGTGTGAACTTGACTCTGAGGCACAGCAAAGCTGACAGGAAAGCTAGGCCTTGGCCCTGCAGCTCCAGGCTCTCACCACTTGATTAATCCAGGAAATGCTTTGATGGCAAAATTCTTCTGCAACCAGCTTCTCTGGAGACAGAAATCAGGAACGGTGAATCTGCTGCGGATCCAAACATGACGTATTCCTTCCTTAGCTGCCACCGGAGTGTGTTTTGAACTTTTCTTGCTCAGGCAGAGTCTGGAGAATACAATCTGGGAGGCCACGCTGATCACACAGGAAGAACTGAGTACCGAGCCGGAGACCAGAGGGAGAGAGAAAAGCCTTGGGCGGGTCTGGAGCCCTTCGGGGAATCAGGAGAGAGAGATGGAGGCTGACCGAGTCCAAAGAGTATTTTTAAGGAGCTTTGGCACTTTCTCAAGAGATAGAAAAGATTTTATTTGTTCCCAATTATATTTTTCTGCAAGGCCTGGACCAATGCCACACCTGGACCATGTCCTGAGTTTATGTTGGTTACAAAAACTTTAGTGGTTGCTGTGATTGGAGGAGTCAAAATCATGAATCCTTTTCAACTTCCATGTTGTCTGCTGCTTGAGCTTCTATTCTGAGAGGTGCTGTTAAACAATGTTATTCATTGTGTTTCCTAAACAACTTTTAATGTGTCTCCACTTGAATCAAGAATGTTCTACTGTGGACACAGGGACAGAAATTATCAAAAATAAAATTAATAAATCTCTCACTTCAGAAAAATATCTTTCACTAATGTAGTATTTGATAATTTCGAGCTCAGCAAAAATAGCTAATTTAAAATGTGTTTTTATTTTATTTTATTATTATTTTTATATGTTTATTTTAAAATTATGTTTCTCAAAGCAACCATGGCATTGCCAAAGAGGTCACTTAAATATTACTTTTCACCTATCCTGCATTTTTTGCACCAGAATTTTAAAAATTGTCTTTCCACAGAATGACTTGCCTTGGTGCAAGAAATCAGTCAGATCAGCAACTGTCCAGAGCCCTGAAATCTCTGCTCTAGCTGAATAATGACTATATTCATTACACAGTGAAACATGATGCGCAATCACCTGTTCACCTAAAGAAAGTGCCAAAGAGCAAAGCTGGTCAGGGGTCCCAGAATCTATAAGGCAGAAGAAATATGCAAGACATCAAAAGATATTGTTGGAATTTTAATCACATCTTCTTCTCCCCTCCCTGACCTTGAAGACAAAGGTGTTTAGCTGTCCGCCAACCGTAGGTGCATTATTCTAATGAAGACTCACACCTCCCTCTGGCTAAAAAATGGTCACATTTTAAAGAGCTAGTAATATTGGGGGCCAGCCTTTGTTTTTTTCCAATTCAAATAAAGCCTTCTCATTTCTTTTGGGTGAAAATCTGGCCAAGTTCAAAGGAGATTCAGTGAGAGTTTCGGATATGTCAGTGGACTGTCCTACGAGGATTTTGCACGTGAGACTAGCACAAGCATGCTCTAGTTTAGGCCACAAACCTATAGTCATAAGAGCATGAGAGGGTTTCTCTCGGGAGAGCCCGAGACACGCCTGGTACATTTGCCAAGTGCAGTGATCACCTTGAATCTTGTCTACAGTCTCATTTTCTTAACTACGGTGTCATTTGGTGGTGGGACCACTTGGCTAATTACAGATTCGGAGATGGGCCTAGTATGTTACTACAAGCCTGACAGAATTACTGAGCAGTTCGGTGTTAAAGAGAACAGATGTGCTTACATATTTAATTTACCTTCTTTTAATTTACCTTCTTTTGTTAGGGAGGCCTTACCACAAATCAAAACATGCATGTCAGCTCCGTAATTATCTAGCTGGGCTTTTAAAGATTAGCCAGCGGAGACTGAGTTCTAGTCAAGTACTATTTTATTAGTCTTACTAATTGTAAGAATATCAGCCTATTGTGTGGCCCCCATTTGGTACATTTAAGTTGCCAGCATCCATGTGTCTTCTCTTCTCTGTGCCCCAGCTCCGGGCACCGGCAGCAGTAACAGTGTTGTCCCAGCTCAGGGCATGTGGGCAGCCCTGCCTGGAGCCCGGGACAGACATGGTGTGTTTGCCTGGAGCTCCCATTTCACTTAAAGACTCGGAGGGACAAAAAAAATTCATCAATTTAAACTTTTACTTAATGTGCTGCCAATTCTTCCTTCAATATGCTGTGAAGCAAGCAAAATTGTGCATTAACTATGTTCTGACTAAAATCCAAATGTTGGCTAAAACAGTGGTAGACTAACAACCCATAGACGAAGAATTGTGTCTGTTCAGCTGTCGGAGGTACAGCCAGAAACCAAGGAGTGATGTTGAGAGGGGGAAAATATGAAGACATTTGTTCTGGGAGTGATGGGCCCTGGCCCCACCTGCTCCTCCAGGTGGACAGCCCAAAGCCTCCTGCTCCCATCTCTTGTCAAAGTCCTTGGTCACTGGCCAGGAACTCTGAGGACGATTGGAAGGAAAGGAAACCTTCAACCCCAGGGAGCAGAACCTGTCCTATTAGGTAAGATCCTGGATGAGCTGAATATGGGCAGAGCCAGAGGACACTTCCTCCCACCTCAGCTATGCCTGTACTGGGCAGGACCCCCGAGGCACGATGACACTGAAAGAACTGTCCCTGGTACCCTCCCAGACCTGGCCATGGCACCTCCCAACTCCGGGTGCCCAAGTCCCTACCTTTGATGGGGACCATCCTATGCCATCCTTTAAGGGTCCCCCTGTGAGTCCGCACCAACAGGAGCCAGGCCAAGAGACACTGTGAGCGTCTAAGGAATTTTATGACATCCCCCCTCAGTGAGCTGAGACCAGTGTGTGGGTGTCAGCCTGAGGAGGTGTGTATGTTCTCTTACCCAGGGACTGGGGGTGCTGCCTGCACAACAGGACGTCCCTGGGAAATAGCAGGATGTCTGGTGGGCACACAACTCGGGCAGGCAGAGGGGAGCGCCGGAGTCAGTTGGGGGTGTATCTTAAATCTGCAGGTGCAGGCCGTTTGCTTCAAGCTATGAAAACAACTGATAACAATATATTTCAGAAAGCATGTCCCAACAGGAGAGGCCAAGAACAGTACCTCCTAACACCCTCTCTCCTCCCCAGCCTGCCCACTGCGGGTAGCACAGCCTTGCTCAGGCCCAGTCCTAGTCTGCGAGAGAGTTCCCCATCCCAATGGTTCGCTACTGGGACTACAAGCTGGGTTCAACCAAAGAAGAATTAAAAGCCGGATTTTTCTGTGAAAACAAATACAAATGCGGGAGATACTGTATAAGGTGCTGTTTGTGGTCCCTGGGGGGATCCATTCATCTTCTCTGGCCATGAGAGCGCCCCCAGCCGACACGTTGGAGAAGTGAAACTCTGAGGTTCATCCCTGCAAAACGAAGGCGACAGCCCACCTGTGCACTCCACATTGGAACAACGCTCGTCTGAGGCTCGGGCCCTGCTGCAAGCAGGGGAAATTCCGCTTCGGTTTCATACATCCGGGCTCGTGGCTGTGCCAGGCCGGCATCCCTGCCTCCCAGTCTGCACAAAATGTCAGAGGAATCAAACCTGCTCCCTTTCCTCATGGGCTGACAGTATGGTTGTGCCAATTTTGTGGGGGCTGGTCCTTCTTTCTTTCTCCCCTCTCTTCCCCAACCTGTGAAACTGTTTTTAGAAGTATTTGAAGTTGTTTTGGTGAAATGCAACTTTATGTTGCTTGTTTCATGCCCAGAAAGATAAAGCCAGCTTGGCTGGTGCAGGGAGCCTGAGCTCAGAGAGTAGGATGTAGGGTCCAGGGGCCTCTTAAATTTTTTTTTTTAATTTTAGCAAGAGAGGTGGAGGAAGGGAGGGAAGGAAAAGGGGAAAAGAGAGAGAGAGAGAGAGAGAGAGAGAGAGAGAGAGAGAACAACTTGCTGTTCCACTTATTTATGCATTCATTGGTTGATTCTTGTATGTGCCCTGGCTGGGGATCAAACCCACAACCTATGGCGCATGGGCATGATGCTCTAAGCAGCTGAGCTGCCCACCGGGCCAGGGCTGGGGGCCACTTTGACGTCATTGTGGTGACTTGCACAGCAGCACACGCAGCCCCAGGTCCAGCCTCTTATGGGAGAAAGGACAGACACTCAGGGGGCGCTGGCGGGCAAGAGGAGCCTTTGTGAGCAGGAGACCGCAGTGGTCGGAGGGGTCTGAGGATGCCCAGGCCTCTTTGTCCTGAACAAACAGCTGCGTCTCATGACCTGGCCTTTCCCCTGCCTCCTGCCCGAGGCCTTTCAGGATACCTTGGGGTGGAAAGAACCACCCCATCGGAGAGGGAGATCTGAATGTGATAGTCTGGTTCCAGCCAGACCAGTTCCAGGCCCACCTTTAACCTCTGTGTAAAGGTGGAAGGATCTGACCCTTCTCAGTGAGCCCCTCGGGTTCAGCCTCTTAAAAATACTGTTTTCCGGAGACTGATCTTTGACTTCTGGTTCCAAGAGAAGAAGAATTAGCAGATTTGGAGGATTGTGCTTCTGTGTTTGCTTCTATTCTGGAGGTTCATTTGCATGTTGGTTGACATTTATCAGAACTGTCACCTTAAGAACGTGTTTCCAGGGTCTGGTTGTGTGACAAACACGGAGGACAGGGTGTGTATATCCCTTTTTGTCCTAAGCCGCAGCTCTCTCTGGTATCATGTGCATGAGGACTGATACTTTGCAGACGGAAATTCATTCTTGAGATGGAGACAGATCATCTGCCTTCTGCCATATGGCTTAGGAAGGAAGAAGAAAGACTCAGAGGAACTAAGCTAAAAAAAAAAAAAAAAAAGCAAGGACAGCTCAGCCTGTGTGGCTCAGTGATTGAGCATCAACACATGAACCAGAAGGTCATGGTTTGATTCCCAGTCAGGGCACATGCAGGCTCTATCCCCAGTGTGGGGAGTGCAGGAGGCAGCCAACCAATGATTCTCTCTCATCACTGATGTTTCTTTCCCTCTATCCCTTCCTCTCTCTGAAATCAATTTAAAAAAATACTAAGAAAGAAGAGAAAACAAGGACAATGGGTTGGCTAATTCCAAGGAAGAACCAGAAACAGGTTCTAGGAAGAGAAGTTGTTGTAAGAGACCCTAGGGAGACACCCCGGGGAACTTCCCAGGAGTGTGATCTGAATCCTTACACCGGGGAGGAAGAGCCATGTCTTTGAGGGCGAGAGGCTGAAGGAAAACCTACTGTGTGTGTGTGTGTGTGTGTGTGGTGAAGATGTGGGGCAGCGTGGGGAACTGGAGAGAGAAAGCAAATTGGGATTAAGGGGAAAACTCAGCAAACCAGGTAACCTTGGCTCTACAAAGACCCATGACCACCCCCATATTTACTATATCCTGAAATTAAAAAAAAAAATCAGTTTCAACTCCCCCCGCGCCCCCGCTCCCCCGCCCCCCCCCGCCCCCCCCACACACACACACTTGCCCTAAAGTTAGCTCGGGTGTTCATGGTCTGGCTCCACGCTCTCTGGATTTGCCTTTTCAAAGCCAGGCTCTCCTCCAAAACTCCACCCTGGCAGGAGAT
>PVJN01052460.1:0-14089 GCA_004026805.1 Lasiurus borealis | reverse complement strand
ATAATGTCAAGTATTTAGAACTCTTTCTAGGATATATAATAAAGAATTTTTTAAATGTTAGTCTTTTTAAAAATGTACAGCATTGGCTGGAATTTATAGAATGTTAACTATAAAGGATGGAGTTGGGCATATAGTAAGCCTCTAACATTTTTCTGGTTTCTTGAAATTTATTTTTCACAGTTTCATAACATTTCTCTATCTTTAAATTAATATGTTGCATGTGTATTTTCTTAAAAGAAATACAATTGCACCCTAGCCAGTTTGTCTCACTGGATAGAGCACTGGCCTGTGGAATGAAGGGTCCTGGGTTCGTTTCTGGGTTGCAGGCTTGATCCCCAGTGGGGGCATGCAGGAGGCAGCAGATCAGTGATTCTCTCTCATCGTTGATGTTTCTCTCTCTCTTCCCTTATGTATTTTTAAAACAGAAATACAATTGCATTTTATTAAATACTATTTGGAATCTATTAGGAGTAAAAAATAGTGGTTTCATTCTTTCGTCTTGGCTATACAATTATTTTAATAAATTTCCCAGTACTGAACCATTTTTACATCCCTAGGATAAACATCATTTTTGTATTATTCTATTTTGTTCATTTCCATATTCGTGTATCTAATACAGTGGTACCTCGAGATACGAGTGCCCTAACATACGAGATTTTTGAGATACGAGCCATCGAGCGAGCGATTTTTGCTTTGAAATATGAGCAACAGTTGAGATACGAGTAATCGCGCGGATCGGCCGGCTGCACACAACCCACCAGTTTACCGCGACTCAAGTGTCTCATAGTTTCCCACGCCTCAAGGTTATGGAACGAATTAAACTCTTATCTCGAGGTACCACTGTATTTCAATGAATTTTTTATGATTTTCTTTTTTGTGCTACTTTGATTAGTTTTTTCCTTATTTGCTAGTATTATGTTTTTTAGTAAATAAATCATAAAAAATGTTCCATCTCTATGTAGAGTTTATAGACTATGGAATAATATGCTCCTTAAAGATATATTTTTTTAAATCACTAATTATAAATACCTGATGGAAACAAAAATAGTTTGCTCATCTAAACAGAGTATTTCAGCTCCTGCCAAATCTTCCTATCCAAACTGATCAAAGGCAGACAAAATTAGGCTCATGTCTTAACTTCACACCCACTAGCTAAATGTGTGCCCTCGGCAAGGTGCATTTTTTATCACGGGGAATAGCCATACCTTCTGTACAGTCCTCACAAAGTTATTATGAGGAGTACATGAGGTTATGTTTATAAATTACTATATACTCCACCTGCAATAAATTGAATAAATTATTTTATAGCTTTATTTTCCATAAGTACAAAATTAATGTTTATCATTTACTTGCTATTTTTCCTTAGTATGGATATGTTAGTTAGGTAGAAATATGTTGCTGATACAATTATTTGTGTGAAATTGCTTCCTAAGAAAAGATAGAGTTCAATTAAGACATTCCCTAGTGGCATAAATGTAAAAGTTGACATGACAGTGGAAATGCTCTGAAAATACATGAAAATGAACCCAATGCTGTTGTCAAAATGAGATCACGGTGGGTTAACAGGAAAGCTGTGCTGTTTTGAGAAAACCAGGCAATGAGCCTACAACAAATGTAATGTCTTCCACTCTTTCCTGTTCCCTTGGAGCTCTGTTCTCATGGAAATCCCACAGTGGGAGGAGACATCGGCGCCTTTACCCAGGCTGAGGCTTGCTCTGTGTGCCCTGACCCCATCCACACTGCAATAGGGGAGCGAGTCTTGCCCTCCAGGCGAGAGAATGCAGAACTGAGGGGTTGGGTGGCCTCAGATACAAATCCTACCGACATAATAAATCTTTGTGAATGATTAAGACTGCCACATGAATATAGCCTCAGGTTTATATAAACACAGAGATATATATTGTATGTACAACATAAAGGGTACATACAGGGTGGGGCAAAAAAGTAGGGTTACAGTTGGGAGTATTGCAAAACACAAAGTTTATTCTTGTATCATTGTATTATTTTTCCCTATGCATAACTGCAAATATACATTAGCCCGACCCTGTATATATGCTATATAGATAACCTATATAGTGTACATAGTATATACACATGTAAGTATAAACAGAAATCTATCTATCTATCTATCTATATATATATATTCATATTCACCTCCACAATGGATGTAATTTATATATCATTGTCACATTAATGTCATTTTTATACAGGGGTGGGCAAAAGTAAGTTAATAATAATAACAAATAATATAATAATTTATAAATAAATACAGTGGTACTTTGAGATACGAGTTTAATTCGTTCCGTAACTTTGAGGCGTGGGAAACTATGAGACGCTCGAGTCGCAGTAAACTGGTGGGTCGTGTGCAGCCAGCCGATCCGCGCGATTACTCCTATCTCAAATGTTGCTTGTATTTCAAAGCAAAAAATCGCTCACTCTACAGCTCATATCTCAAAAATCTCGATTGTTAGGGCACTCGTATCTCGAGGTACCACTGTAATACTACAAGAATAAACTGCTTTGTATATTCACAACTATAAACCTACTTTTGCCTACCCTGTATATAAAATATATATGATATATAGAAGGATATATAGATATATGTCATTAGCACATAGAACCTGTTTCTCAAAAAGGTGAGATTTATATCCACTTTCTGATTATAAATCTTTTACTGTGTAGTTACTGAACTTTTCTGGGCAGGACTAGACTACCCCATATGTAAAGGAGTAGTCTTAAATAACATATTTTATCATACAGAATAATGTCTGAGACATACTGTACTTAATATGCTTTAGATTTATTTGCACTCTTAAATAACAGTAAATAGGATGCTCCTGCCAATTATATATATATTACAATTAGTAAAGAAATCACTTTTAAATATTAAGTAGCTTTGAATAAGGCCTCTTAGAGAAACATGTAAATGATCCATTACTATTAGATTTCTCAGGAGTACTCTAATTGAATGACTTAGGCACAGGAGTAGGTATGCACATATGTGTGTGTAAAACAAAAACCCATATGTGCTTCTTCAGAAGAATTTTAATTTTTCTCTTTAAAAGAATATAGGTCCCTAATACAAGAGTATAGATCTAGGGCCAACGAAGAGGCTTCCCCCTTGCACCCTGACAAAGCCATGGCTCCCAAACCCTTTGGATCAGTAGATAGTTAGCACCCAAGGCCAGAAGCGCTGGCTGAAAAGGTAGTGGGAGGGAAGGAGGGAAGAAAGGTTTACACCACTTCCCTCTAGCTGGCCAATCTTAATTACTTCTCAAATCTAACAGCTGCTGGCTTCTCTGCTCGACCATTTAGCCCCATATGCAGCTGCGTGCTATTCCCAGGACCCTGAATGAGCTCAATTTGGCTGTTCAAATATGAGCCTAGATCTTCAGGAACAGCCATGGCTCAATACCGGCAGCTCCGGGTCCTTAAGGCAGAGCTCAAGCCCCTTTCAAGAGCTGGTCAGTTTCAACACGTTCTCAACTCTCCCGAAGAGTCATTTACGGACTAGGTTACATATTAAGATCAAAATAAGATGTGGTGCTGGTGAGTTACCTTTTGACCTTTCTCTACAGAAAAAAATAATAAATAAAAAATCCAAAGCAGTATCTCAAATATTAGCAGCACTGCCTTGCCGTTGTAAGCCCACTTGACAAGGCCGGAGCTAGCTTGCTGGCTTTTCTCGAATGTACATATTTGCCTTGGCCAAATCGTGTTAATAGGAAAAGCTACATATCTAATGTGGCAGAAAGAAGAAGTACTTTCCACCGACCCGGAAAATTTACCTGGCAACTCAGCCTGGAGAAAGGCCCTGGAAGGAAAGGGCCTGCAATGAGAACTCCAGCTGCCACAGCTACCTGCCTTGCACCGAGCTCACGGTTAACTGAATCTCCATCAAGAGTTCCATACATGGCTTGCAGGTTCACAGAGCACACGTCATTGACCTGGATTCTGAGGGCAGGTACTTACTGCTAGCAACCCCGGTGCCTCTGCGGGAGGCGGGGCCCCCTGCCAGGCTGCACTGCTGCTCCCATGGGGCAGGCCCGAAACTGCTTGTAAAGCTGCGTGGGGGGTGATGTGCCGCCCTGAGCCCCTGGTTGCTCGGCAACAGCCCCTTATGACTGGTCCTCGGGGGGCTGCTAGGCAACCGCACTGAGGCTGACCCAGCTGCTCCCAGAGCACTGCCTCTCAAGAGGGCCATCGAGCGGGAGGCCCAGGGCCCTCAGTGACTAGTGACATAACTCAGACACCTCTCTCCCCGGAATGCTCTCCCCCTGTCACTACATACAACTCACACCAGAGGGATACCCTGGAAGGCATCCTCACTTTGAACCCTATCCGTGGATCTTTAGAGAAGCTGGCGAGTGAGAAAAGAGAAAGGACTAAGAAGTACAAACTGGTAGTTACACGGTAGTCGTGATGATGCAGCGACATGCAGCGTAAGGAGTACAGTCAGTAATATCGGGATGACTGTGCACGGTGGCAGGTGAGTACTGGAAATAACAGGGGGAACGTTTTGGAGAGTATCTGGCTGCCCAACTACTATGCTGTACACCTGATACAAAGTAATAGTAAATGTAAGCTGTAAGTGAGAAATAAAATTCAAAAAACAAAGCTGAAGGAATGAAATGCTAGCTATAGGAGGAGAGATTAATGAAATGGGAAATAATGCAATAAATAAGCAAAAAAAAAAACGTGTACAACTGTTGTATTTATTTACACATACCCTGTCAAAATACTTTTTTCCCCAAATACTTTTTTTAAAATATATATTTTATTGATTTTTTACAGAGGAAGGGAGAGAGATAGAAAGTCAGAAACATCGAGAGACATCGATCAGCCTCCTCCTGCACGCCCCACAGTGGAGATGTGCCCGCAAGCAAGATACCTGCCCCCCACCGGAATCGAACCCGGGACCCCTCAGTCCGCAAGCCGATGCTCTATCCGCTGAGCCAAATCGGTCTCGGCCCCAAATACTTGTTGACTCATCAAGTACACCACTGATTGTATATAGCTCCCTACTCAGACTCATTCAAGAATGCAAATGAGCTACAAATTTAACCTTAAAGTCTTCCTCCCAGCGTTTCAGATTCTTTACTACAGCTCCATTGTACCTTTCCACCCTCATCTTCTCCCACTTCCTAAAATTCTACACAACTCTGCCTCCTCCGTTCCTGCATGTGTGCCTTTGTTCATACGGTTCTTCTAATCAGGAAGGTTTCGCCCACTCTTTGAAATTCCATCCGTCCTTCAAAGACCATCCTAATTACTGCATCCTCTGTAAAACATTTCTTTCTGATCAGTTTCTAAGTTTATCTCTCTTTCCTTTGAAACCCCACTGCACTTTTTGCTTCTTTTGTGGCACCCATGACAGTCAGGCTGGCAGAAATGTTTTTATGTGTATTATCTTCCTTCATCTCCCCCAAATGGATAGAATGCTAAGCCTCCTATACAAAGGATGGAGTGTCAATCATTCTTATATGCACCGTCTCACTAATATGAGTACCCAAATCCAGGAGGATGCTTTTTTTTTTCCTTTTCTTGTTTTAGGGGGGTGTTTTTAAATAAGTATTTGCTTATTTGAATTAGGTAAGCATTTATCTCAAATACGTATGTTATAGAGTTCTGAAATTCATTAAAAACTTAAATAAAGGACATCTATAAGTATCCACAGAAATGAATCTAAAAATAGCCGAAACCAGTTTGGCTCAGTGGATAAAGCGTCGGCCTGAGGACTGAAGGGTCCAGGGTTCGATTCCAGTTGGGAGCATGTATCTTGGTTGTGGGCACTTCCCCAGTGGGAGGTGTGCAGGAGGCGGCTGGTCGATGTCTCTCTCACTGATGTTTCTAACTCTCTGTCCCTCTCCCTTCTTCTCTGTAAAAAATCAATAAACAATATTTTTTTTAAAAAGTTGTTTAAAAAAATGAACCTAAAAATAAATGAACACACACACAGAGCACTAAAAATGGAGTTTGTAGATTCTATTTAGAATAATGCAAATACTTTGTTCAATGTACTGATTTAACGATGAAGAACTGAAATCAAATTCAGAAATACTGGTGTTAACAGTGTTGACAAAAAAACTGGAATCTCCAGAGATTAGGAAACTTCTTCAGATTCCCATGACTACTTAAAAGTTGAATTGGCCTCATGACAAAGTTTTAAATTTCTACTTTAGTTATCTGTTCCACTCTTACCACTCAAATCATCTGTTGATATGTTTTTATAAACGTTTGCTCCAAAAATGTTTATGTAAAAAATAAGGATTAACTTTTTTATTTATTATTTATCTTCAAAATATTATTTGAATAGCCAGAATTTTTTTAAATCCATTAATAGTGATTAAACAGAAGTATATTGAACAAAATTTACACAGAGCTTACTTATTTTGCAACTTACCTACAAAGAATATAGTCAAGAATCAGAATATTAAGAAACACTGCTGTTCAGTTACAATAAATGTCATAAAACCTATACACTAATCATGTTCACCTTGTTTACCCACAAGGCATTGCTACAGGTTTAGTCAGACCCTGTTTATGCCTCTGCTTTGTTTTTAACCTGTTTGTCACCAGTTTGGAGGGACGTAAAGTTTGCTATTTGGCTCAGTGGATAGAGAGGCGGTTGCAGACTGAAGGATCCTGGGTTCAATTCCAGTCAAGGGCACATGCCCAGGTGGCAGGCTCGATCCCCAGTAGAGGGCATGTAGGAGGCAGCCCATCAATGATTCTCTCTCATCATTGATGTTTGTATCTCTCTCTCCCCCTTCCTCTCTGAAATCAATAAAACTTTTTAAAAGTTTGCCTGCCAGACATCCATTTCCCTCTTGAAGAGTTGACCCTTCTATTTTCACTCCATGTGACTCAGTTGTTTCCCAGAATGAAGTTGAGAACCAGACCTGACAAATCAGAGTTCCATCTCTGCCCATAGCCACAGTGGCCAGTTCAGAGGTGGTGTGGGACTCAAACCCACCCCAGCAAGCTTAGCACGTTTTTCCAACCCAGCAAATGCTTAACGAGTGGGTTCATGGTGCAATTTAGTCTGTCCTAGAACTGGTGCTAAACCTACTAAGTAAAGATACTTCTTTCTCTTTGAATTTAAACTCGAGAAGGTAGACCTGGAGCCGGTGATAGCAGTTTTGTCACTAAGCAGGGCCTAAGAATAAAGCCCAATTGAAAGAGAGTGGAGCCAAAAAGTAAAAAGAAATCGGTCGTTAACAAAATAATTTGAGTTCTAGATCAACCTGTGACTGAAATCTGGTTTACATAAATCTGATACATTCTCCCCATCTCCTCAAGCCAATTTGATGCTGATTTTCTATCATAGGCAACTATAACATTACTAAGTAACGAATGCACCTGGTTATCTGAGTTTCTCAAGCCACACTAAATTAAAAGGGTGAGAGAGAGAGAGACAGAGAGGGAGAGAAAGAGAGAGAGAGGAGGGAGGGAGAGAGAGAAGGAGAAGAGAGAGAGAGAGAGGAAGAGGAGGAACTGTAAGAATATCACATAAATAAATCCTCACTTAACATCATAGATAGGTTCTGAGACTAAGCAAACCAACATACAGTATAATGAAACTAATTTTACCATATAATAATTATATAAGAATTAAGTTCCTACATATCTCATCAAAGTTATAACAAAATAACATTATTCAAGGATCTTTTGTACTTTACGGTAGATGAACTAATAACTTATAGCTTGAAAGGCAACGTGTAAAAAAATAATGAATTTCAAAATTTTCAAAAATTTGAAGTCTTTGAGTCAAGGACTTAATTCCACCTGGCATCCTGGGAAACACCTCAGTCCCAGGGAAACCAAAACAGTTGATCCTGCTACGTGGAAGTATAAGGATTTCGCAATAATTTGGACAAACAAGAAGACAGGGGTCATAAGGTCATAGAGAAATCAAGACAGGTGGTGGTGAGACGGAGGTTACTGTAGGCACACAGAATTCTTAGCTTCTCTATTGACTTGTGATAATGAAAATGGAATCCACTGAGAAATAACCTGACTTCAAGAAATAAGAGCATGGATGGGTCAAAGTGTTGGCCAACCCAATGAACAGGTGTAGGTGTAAATCTTCGCATTGGTGTGAAAATATATGTAGGATGCTATGCCCAAAGAGGTTCTGAATTGGAAACTTTAGGAAGGAACAATTGCACATGATAGCAGGCCCAAGGTGTGGCTACAGAAGTGGTGGGGTGAGCAGTAAAAGAGAAGGTTACTGCTTGAGCTGTGGAGGTCAAAGACTGATCAGTTGGGGTGTTGGATGTAGATATGGAGTCCCCCAGATTGAGGACAGGAGAAGAAAACTGTATGTCAATTCCTGGAGTGCTCAGTGAAGGAGTGGTTTGTTCAAGTGGCGAGTAGATAACAGGAACGAGCAATGGTAGTGGACAGTGTAGTCAGAGGCTCAAAGGAACAGAGATGAGTAAAATGGTGGAGAAATAATGATCGAGAGATGGGATGTAGGTGCATGAGGGCATGTGACCAACCTGGAGATTCATGAACTATGAAATAATAAACAATCGCCAAGAAAAAGGAGAAAGTAAAGAGTCAAGTTTCAGGACTACAGGGAGAAAGTGGAGGTTAAGAAGCTTTACTGTGATTGAACAGGTGTTCCAAAAGCATGGTGGAATGATTCTGAAGGAAGAATAAAGAGCTGAAATCAGATCAGAGAGAGGCAGCACAAAGGATAATGATATTTCAAGGCAAAGAGGAAAAATAAGTAGACAGATGATAAAAACAGATTTTAATCGTTAGAAAATTAGGTTTTTCAGGGCTAACAATGTGCTATGTTCCAACACTGGTAATGTGGGAATTTAGGGAGAGCCACCAGCTATGACATGGGACATGGCATACTTTTTACTTCGGGGGTAAGGTGTGAGTGACAGATGCATGTCAAGGCAGCGTAGGGAGATGATCAAAGAGGTTGCAGCCAGGAGAGCTTATGAGTGGAAAGTCTGTGGGACTTCACAATGGAAGGGGCAGCTCAGAGGAAGTTTGGCTTCAAGGAGATGCAGGGGTGAGGAGCACAGGAGGACACGGATTTGTGCACATTGAAAGGAAATTAATTAGAAAAAAATATTTTAATATTGCTATTTGCCCTTTATAATACTGTAGAAGTGTCAGATGAAAGAAAACTAGTAAAATTTATATGAAAATAATATATAAATAATAATAACATGATATAACAACAAAGGTATGATATAAAAAGAAAAAAACATGATATAAAAACAAAAAAACATTATATAAAAACAACAATGCTAAAAACAATAACTGATAAATTGATTAAATTTATTCTAATATCTCCCTGTATACCACATTAAGAGTGAAAACACTTTTAGAGTGCTTGACTAATTTCCCTTGTGATGAAGTATTTACAACTTTAACTTTAACATCATACGCTCTCAGAACTCAAGAGAAAGCAACGTATAACTGACCATGTCCAAAAATGGGTTCAGGTAGGAATATCCCTACTCTGTCTAGAATTTGTCCTTGTAACTTATTAATAGTCATCGCAAATGCTGTCATCCCAGGAAACTGTCTTTGAATTAATTTAAATGGGAGGCCAGTGTCAGAGGGGGACAAATATCATGCATGTGCAAGTCAACGTGTATTTTTAAATTGCCAGTGCGTGTCATTTGTACTGGTGGTCAGTTGGTCAGACGGTCAGCCTTTTATATATATATAGATCAATGGGGAAGGAATCAGTTATAGAACAAGTGGATTTGCCATTAACAAATAACAATTATCTAACCTACTAAATTACCTTACAAAGGGTAAAAATGTTAAATAAGACATCAAAAGTACTTAACAAAGTGTAGATGAATATTTTTACAAGTGGGAAAGTCCTTCTCAAGCTTAACAAAATCAGAATGAGAGAAGAAACTGATAGCAGCTTTGACATCGATCACATTTAAGTATCCTGCAAAGCAATGTGCACCAAATAGTTAATGGCAAACATCAACTGACTCAAAAGTTGCAACATAATAGATATACAGAGTTAATATCCTTATGAATAAAAAGCTCTTGAAACAAACAAATGAAAAAAGATTAAAGAATAGGCAAAGAATATAGAAAAGCAACTCATAAAAGTAAATCCAAAATATCTGTTAAACATTTTGGCCAACTAAAAATATTCAGCCTCATTAGCAACCAAAGAAATAAAAATAAGAGCTTTCCTTTCTCACTGATTTCTAAATTTTTAATTGTTGACACAGTATTAGTATGTTAATAAAAATGGTATTTTGAGTAGCAATAGCTCTAGGACTTCTGAAAAAAAAATTTGCAGAACGTATCACAAGTCTTTAAACAGTGAATATGCTCTTACCTAGCAATTCTATGGAATTTTACTTCAAGAAAATAATCAAATAGTTCTGTACAGTGTATAAAATTATGAATAGTTATCTACTATGATACTGTTTGTAAAACCAAACTTGGAGAAATTTTGCATACTGACCAAAAGGGATTAGTTAAAAATTTAATAGAACACTATATACAGTCACTAAAAGTATGATTTTCTATGAAAGATACATTAAAATGATCTCTTCATTGGGAAATAAAGCATATCTATGACATGACTTTTGTTTTTAATAAAAAATACAGATAAAGCAAAGAATTTTAAAATAGTGAAAATAAATACAGGTGAATTTATTTTTCTTAATGTGATTCTGACATTTCTGATGATCACTGACCAGCAGGGGACAGACATACTTACTAACAGAAAACAAACAGGGTTTTCTCACAGTGCAGGTCTTAACCAACCTTGACTCAGAACCTACCCTTCACTTCTCGTCAGTTTACGGCCGTCGGACCTCACTGTAATAATCCAGATCCTGAGATTATTTGCAACAGTAAATCCCAGAACAATTTTTTTTTTTAATGAGTAGCAAGCCATGTCAATAAAGAAGGCACCTTGGGTTTTGCATCTACACGCACACAGAGTGAAATGCAATGCTCCAATAAAGTCTAATGCAATACTCTTTCATTAATGTAAGTTTTGGGGCGTTTTTTGTTTTGCTCCCCTTGAATGTGTAAGTGATCCTCAGGTTCGAATCTCCTCCGCCTTCCAGTCCGGGACAGACTCTAACAACAAAACCTGCAGTATTTGGGGTTCTTTCTTTTCCTGTTTTTTAATGTTTCCCGTATGACACCCCCACCCCTCAACTCAGGCCAAGCGCTTTTCCCAAGGAACCGGGGTGCGCTCCCAGGAGCAGCTCTGGGAAGCGGGGGCTGGCGGTGCTCCCCGCCTCCCGCAGCAGGGACATGCCAGCCGCGGCCAGGGCAGCGGGTAAAGGACAGTCACCCCCACACCCCACACTCACCCCCACCGGGAGGCACTGCCAGGAGCTTCCCGGGGGGCAGCAGCTGCTGTCAGGACCGAGCCCCCCACTCTCCTGCCTCTGCGGCGGCCCAGTTCCCTGCGCGCATCCCCCTGGCACTAGCCGCAGTCCAAGCTCCGGTGGAACCCCCAGCTGCCGGGGACCCGGGGGACCCTCCAGTCTAAGCACCCCCACATTCTATCACAGAACCAGAGCACGCCGGTGAGGGGGGTGAGGCGACCCGGCTGAAGACCCGCAGTCTCTGCGACCCCGCAGTCCCAGCAGCCGCCGGAGGGTGGGCGGGTGGGTGGGAGCGCGCCCCCCCCAGGAAAGCGACGTGGCCTTGGCTGCGCGAGGGGCGAAGGGCTCCCCAACTTTGCCCAGGATCCACCGGGATCCCCCCCTTCAGGTCCGATGGGCAAAGAGGAGGTGGCCAGACCTCCCCCGTTATGTCCCTGGCCCCCTGCGCCCCTCCTTTCACCCTCAAAGTGCCCCAGAAGTGCATGGGCACGGGGTGGTCCCCGAAGCAAAAGGGGCATCGGCTGTGAGCCCGCTCCCGCGCCCCCACCTCCGCCCCCTCCCTGCCAGGGGCGAGGGGCGCAAAACGGGAAAGTTGCTCTCACCGCCTTCCCGAGGGCTGTTCCGTCTCCCCCAACTCCCCGCGTCCTTTCCCTCCGCCTGCACCCGCGACCCCCTCTCCCGCCGCCGCCCCGTACGCACCCGCCGCGCGCACAGCTGCCCGCCGAGCCGGGGCCGGGGGTCCGCGGGCGCTCGGGCTCGTCCAGCCTCGGTGGCCGGAGCTGCGGCCGGGCTCCCGCTCGCTGCCGCCTCTCCAGCCGGGGGTGCGGCGGCGTCTGAGCCTCTGAGCCGCGGGGTGCGCGCAGCCAGGCGGGGCGAGGGCTCCGGGGGCGGGGGAGCGGCCGCAGGGACCCGCCCCCAGCCCGGAGCGCGGCTCCCACGCGCAGTCCCTCTCTGCCGGGAGCTCTCACAGTGGCTCTTCCCTATTGTACTCCCCTGTTCCCCCTTCTCAGCTTCTCTGGGCGATGATGGTTCAGGTTCTGGTAACAATTTGCTGGATGTGACTGCTCCCAGATGCTCCAACTTGACCCCCGACCTATGTGCGCGCTCCCCGAGGTTTTTGCTCTCCAAGACTCATAGCCTTGCCATTGGATCCAGCTGTGGCTGTTTGGAGCCGGTGGGAATTGCATCCTTTTCTCATCTGCACCTGGAATCAACAGATGGGGAAGCAACATGTAAATGCGGACAACTTTGGGGCAAAGCAAGTAAGAAATCGATGTCCATCAAGTTTCACTTTCAAGTTCTCACCAGGAAAAGGGGGTCCTTCAAATCCCATATTAAATGGATAAGATGCATGGAGAAACCAAGATGGTGGTATAGGTGAACACCTAAACTGCTGCCTCGCACAACAATTTCAAAACTGCAACTAAAGACTGAACGGACATCATCCAGAACCACAGGAAAGCTGGCTGAGTGGAAATTCTACAATTCAAGAAGCAAAGAGAGGGGCTCACAAAAACTCAGAGGAGCTGCAAAAAGCTGAGGTACAGAGACATGCGAGTGGAGAGGACAGGTTTCGGTGGGTCTGGCTAGCTTCCTCTAGAGCAGCGGTTCTCAACCTGTGGGTCGCCACCCCTTTGGGGGTCGAAGGACCCTTTCACAGGGGTCGCCTAAGACCATCGGAAAATGCAGATATTTACATCACGATGCATAACAGTAGCAAAATTTCATGATTGGGGGTCACCGCCACATGAGGAACTGTATGCAAGGGTCGCGGCCTTAGGAAGGTTGAGAACCACTGCTCTAGAAGGAGGGAGACAGAAACTCCTGACTGCACTGAACCCTAGTTCCAACTGCACTGAACCCCAGTTCTGGGCAAGACTCATATGGGGAAGTCTGGACTGTTGTGAAAAGGAAGAAGTGCAGGAAAACTTAGGGGAGCCCTGAAAGACAGAGGGCGAGTGAAAGTGCACGCGAAAGTGTGCACACAGAGCGCTGACTGCTGATTGAGCCACTGGTTATCTCTAGCGGGAGGAAAATTGAACCTCCCAACTGCACTGAAATCCAGGTTCAACTGCACTGAACCCCAGTTTCAGATGAGACCCGGGGGACCCAGACTCATACAGATGCCTAGAATACATGGAAACTCAGGGGAGCTGGAAAGGCAGAGGTCTAAAGACACACGCTTGTGTGCACAGAGAGGGCTTCAGAGATTACCCAGAGGCACTGAGACCCAAGGGGGGCGTGCAGGAGGCAGCTGATTGATGTCTCTCATCGATGATTCTAACTCTCTATCCCTCTCTCCTCCTCTCTGTAAAAAATCAACAAAATATATTTTAAAAAAATAAAAAAAAGCTTCACAGATAAGAAAAAGTTAAAGGAGTTAATCGCCACCAAACCAGTATTATATGAAATGCTGAAAAGTATGCTTTAAGAAGAGGAAGAAGAAGAAAAAGGTAAAGATAAAAATTAGGAACAACAAATATGTATCTATCAACAAGTGAATCTAAAATCAAGTGAATAAAAAAATCTGTTGATCAGAATAAACTGGTGAATATAATAGAATCAGGGGCATAGAAAGGGAGTGGACTGAGAATCCTCAGGGGGAAAGGGGCGAGGGGGGTGCAGGGAGATACTGGACAAAAATCCTACACCTATGGATGAGGACAGTGCGGGGGGAGGTAAGGGCAGAGAGAGGGGTGAGATCCAGGTGGAGGGGAGCTATGGGGGAAAAATAG
>PVJN01052459.1:0-14089 GCA_004026805.1 Lasiurus borealis | reverse complement strand
TCCTCCTCTTCCTCCTTCTTCTTCTTCTTCCTCATTCTCCTCCTTCACTGAGGACTCACTCGCTGTGGTCACTTGCTCATTGGCATGGCCAGCCATGGACACTGGACTCTGGACATGCCCACAGCCACCAACCCGGCAGCCACTGCTGCCCAGGGCTTCATCTGCTGTTTCTGATCATCCCCGCCCCCCAATAGCCACCAGAGAGTGTCCCCACTGCCTGCATCCCCAGCCTCAAGCCGGATCTCAGCGGCTCAGCTGATGGCGAAGGCCAGCCCCCAGCGCCTGCAAAGCAGAACCAGCCGTTTCAGCTCGAATCATGGGCGTGGGCTCTGCCTCCCACCAGGACTCCTGGGTGGCTGACGTAGACAGAGAGAGCCCAGATTTGGGGGGCTAAGAGAATGACAGCTGTCTACCCCACATCATTACTGGGCACATTACTGACCACTGGGGTCCCTAGGAAGAAGAAAGCACTGGTGTGTGGAGAGGCCCTGCTTTGGAGGCCAGTCCCTGAGCTCCAGACCCAGATCAGCCCCCCACTGAACCCCCAGACACGTCAGCCAGGGAGACAGAGCCGGGCTCACCAGATGACCAAGCGGAAGCCCAGCCAGGGGCGGGGATGGGCCGAAGGTTGCCGATGTCAAGAGTGAAAGCTGCTGAGACAGGTTTGGCTCAGTGGATAGAGCGTTGGCTTGCAGACTGAAAGGTCCCAGGTTCGATTCCAAGTGGGGGCATGTACCTTGCTTTCGGGCACATCTCCACTGTGGGGCGTGCAGAAGATGGCTGATCGATGTCTCTCTCTCATGGATGTTTCTCACTCTCTATCTCTCTCCCTTCCTCTCTGTAAAAAAATCAATAAGATATATTAAAAAAAAAAAAAAGTGAAAGCTGGTCCTGTCCCAGGAATTGGGACTCTAACCCCAAGTTCTCCCCAGGACATGGAGCCCAGGACACGGAGGGAAACGGGACTTTTCTCAGAATGGGCTCCGCCTGTTTGACACTCCATCTGGGCTGGGAGGTGGGTGTGGGGCACAGGCCGAAGATCGGATCAGAGACGCGGGGCGGGGAGAGTTGTGTGCGGTCTGAATTGTGCCTGGTCTGAATCCGCCTCTTGTCTGCGCCCCTCCCGGAGGGTGTGTGGGAGTGCAGTGCAAGGGGGCAGAACCCAGAATGCCCATTCTCCCCGCAGGGTGGGCAGCGGGCGGCCCCTGGTGCATTGGTTCCCTGGAGACCTCAGAGCTGGCAGCATCTCTGGCATGCAGGGGCCTTCGCTGACTCCGAGTTCAAACCGCAGCATCTCTGAGCCGAGCACAGGGCAGGGCGCAGGCCGGCATCACTGGCGGCCTGGCTGGTGGTCAGTTCAGTGAGGTCACTGGGTCGCAGCAGGAATGGGCCAGGCCTGGACCTGGGACCCAGGGAGGAAAAGCCCCCTGCAGAGGAGCTGCTCGGCCTGCCCCTCCAGCTGGGGCCTGGCTGTCCTTGTCTGGTTTGGGGTCATGTAACTCAAAGGCAGTGTTCTTCCCCTATGGGCACTGCCTTTGAGTCACATGACCCAGGCCAGGCACAAGGGGAAAGAGCCTGCCTTTGAGTCACATGACCCAGGCCAGGCCCATGGGGGAAGAGCACTGCCTTTGAGTCACATGACCCAGGCCAGGAACTGCCTTTGAATCACATGACCCAGGCCTGGCCCATCGAGGCAGAGCACTGCCTTTGAGTCACATGACCCAGGCCAGGCCCATGGGGAAGGACACTGCCTTTGAGTCACATGACCCAGGCCAGGCCCATGGGGGAAGGACACTGCCTTTGAGTCACATGACCCCAGGCCCATGGGGGAAGAGCACTGCCTTTGAGTCACATGACCCAGGCCAGGCCCATGGGGAAAAGCTCTGCCTTTGAGTCACATGACCCCAGGCCCATGGGGGAAGAGCACTGCCTTTGAGTCACATGACCCAGGCCAGGCCCAGATCAGCCCTGACCAAGTCCCTCAGCGGTGCTGAGCCTCAGTTTTCTTTCCCTCTAAATGGGATGATGCCGTTGGAAGGAATGGCAGAGCTGGTGGATGAGAAAGCTTCACCGCATCTGGCACATCTGGTTCCCTAGGGAGCGTCTGTGGATAATGGAATGACTCCATGGGGGGCTGCCCAGGCCCCGGGAAGGGGTGTGTGTCCAGGAGGGCAGAGTGGATGGAGCAGAGGCACATGGGTTTGTGAGGGACCTTCGGTACCTTGTCCAAGGGCATCATGGGAAAGGTAGAACCCTGGCCTGGAGACGAAAGGGTAGTTAGCTAGTGACGGGGCCCCATTGTCAGCACCCCAGTCTCTTCTCGGTCCTGCTGGTCCCACCCCAGCTTGACACCCTCAAACACACAATAGAGCCCTCTGGTCAAACGAAAGCTCATGCCGAAACCGGTGTGGCTCAGTGGATAGAGCGTCAGCCTGTGGATTGAAAGGCCCCGGGTTTGATTCCAGTCAAAGGCATGTACTTTGGTTGCGGGCACATCCCTGGTATGGGGGTATGTAGGAGGCAGCTGATCGATGTCTCTCTCTCATCGATGTTTCTAACTCTCTCCCTTCGTCTCTGAAAAATATCAATAAAATATAAAAAACAAACAAAAACACGAAAAGCTCGGGCATTCGAAGCCATCAGGGTCGGGGTCAGGGCCTAGCTGGGGGGCTTTGCCAGGGTCACCTTCCCCCAAGGTCACCTGGGTCAGGTGACTCAAAGGTCTCCGTGTCTCTTCTCTGTAAGAGGGAGGTAGCAATGCCAACCTCCATGAAGACAGAGGTGAGGACAGAAGCCCCAGATGCGGCCATGAGAGAGCATCAGAACCCACCTGTCCCCTGTCCATGCCATGGTCCCAGAGGCTTATGGGTAAAAGTCAGACTCTCGCAGCAAGGGGGAGGGGACAGGCCAGCGGGGAAGTGCCCCTTCTGCCTTCTACCTGTGGTGTGACCCCAGAGCAAGTGGCCCTGGCGCTCCCATCTGTGAAAGCAGAGGGCAGGGACTTTCTGCACCTCTCAGGTTCAAACATCCTCTCCATGCCTTCACGGCAAACCTCCTGGCGGGGTTTCCACGGCCAGATTTCCTACCGGGTCAGTTTTGAAATAATGGCTAAGGAGCTCATTAGCGTTCTCTGCCTCTACAGGCAACTTGGGGGGGGGGCGGGGAAGGTGGGCAGCACGTTTTCTACTCCTGTGCACGTGCCAATTTTCCAACCACTCATGTTCCCAAATAATAGTGACTATTTATTTCGAGATGGTTCGCTCACAAAGGTCTCCCTGTACCAAGGAGCCCCGGGCTGGGGGCCGGGCGCCCGGATTTGGCCATCTCCTCCCTCTAGAAATGTGTCTACACCTGCAGGACAATTAACCAAATAATTTCAGTGAAAAAAAAAATCTCACCACTTTACACCTGAAAGATGCTCATAATTGGGGAGAAAACAACCTGTGGGAGTCTTTCTGGCTTTAATTATCCGGGTAAATTGCCTCAGATATTCGCGGAGCCTGTTTAGAAGTCATCTCCGTAAAGTGAGAGTTTGCCTGAAAACAAGACATGGGGTTTCTCCACCTTTCCTTCAAGGCCGCCCCGCCTCCCCCCTGGAAAACCCCAGCGGAGGGAAGAGCTCATTCTTTGGGTTCAGGAAAACCTAGGCCTGAATCTCAGCTCTCTTATCACTGAGTCATTTCAGCTCTCTGTCCTCAGGAGGCTACGTCAGCTGGGGCACATCACCCCCAGGAGTGAGATCTGCCCTCAGGTGTTCTGTCCTTGCGTGTTCCCCTGCGTGAGTGAGTGGTCGTCATGGAGAGGGGCCAGCTCTCTCTTACCACCTGCCCTCTCTTCGTGCCATCCTATGCCATGGCCCCGATCTTTGCAGGAGCCTCTCCATTTGCCTAGAATGACCTGGTGCCCTTGGCAACCTAACCAGCTGTTTCTCATTCCTCGGGACCTTCAAGAGTTTCTCCCTCTTGCCGAAACTGGTTTGGCTCAGTGGATAGAGCATCGACCTTCAGACTGGAAGGTCCCAGGTTTGATTCCAGTGAAGGGCATGTACCTTGGATTCCGGCACATCCCCAGTAGGGGGCGTGCAGGAGGCGGCTGATCAATGTCTCTCATCAGTGTTTCTGACTTTCCATCTCTCTCCTTTCCTCTCTGTAAAAAAAATCAATAATATATATATATATATTTTAAAATAAGTTTCTCCCTCTGATCCTAACCTATCTATATACCCAGTCTGGGCTAATCAGTCCCTTTCTCCTCTCGGTGCCTCACAGGGTAGGGGACAAGGTTGTAAGTGCATAAATCAGAAGCTGCTTTTAGAGAATTATGTCAATCTAAGTAAAGAGGTAAGTATCCTCTTCTTGGATTTCTTAAAACTCATAGAAGGGTCTGGTGTGGGGAATGTATTTGAGATTTTTTAGTTGAAACAATAAATGAATGAGTGAACTGAAGATTCTTTCAGAGGCAATGAAAAGTATTCCCTTCATTCATTCATTCTTCATTCATTCATTCAGTGTTTATTGTGCTCACAAGATGTCAAGTAAGAGGACATGGCTCTTGCAGTGACAAAGTTACACCTATGGGGAAAGAGTCATTCCAAGAAGAACTACAATAAAGTGGACAAGGTAGGATGACATGGGGTTAGATTACCAGGGAAGACAAACGGGTCTAAGGATCTAGGAAGTCCTCCTGCAGCAGGTGGCTCTTAAGGTGAAAGAATAAACTAGTATGAGAGAAAAAACAACAACAAACTAGAACTAAGAGAATAAGCTTCTCACGTGTGAGAATGACCTACCCGGATGGAAGGGTGGGGATGACATTTTAGTCACCAGGACAGCAAACGGAAAGGCTCAGAGGAGGGTGGAAGGAAGAGGAGGTAAGAGACATGCGCTGAAGGACCTCCGAAGCGGAATTAAGAAGTTCTGGGTTTTGTCAAGGCACGTGGGCAGCCATCCAAGGATTTCAAGGCTGAGAGTGACAGCCTTTTACAACTCAATCTGGCTCCAAAGTGGAGAGCGAGGGGAAAGAGTGAGGGAGGAGTGGGAACCCTGAAGGGAAAAGGCCAAAGACAGAACGCAGCGGCCTGACATCTCCTGGAAGTCACCCTCGTCGGGGCTGGGGGCTGCCGGCAGCGACGAGTTCAGCGTGAAGAGGAGAGCGAGCTTTCTAGAAGGAGGCTGGAAGAGAGCAGCGTGTAGGACAGACCGAAGGAAGACCTGCCTCGAAGACAGGACTGGGAACTGAGTGGGCAGAAGCAGGGGAGGTGCTGTTTTCTTTAGAGCTGGTTTCTCGCTTGGTTTTAAAGGGATGGTCTTATTTTCAAGACACGTCTAGAGCAGCGGTAATCAACCTTCCTAAGGCCGAGACCCTTGCCTACAGCTCCTCATGGGGTGGTGACCCCCAACCATGACATGTTGCTGCTGTGATGCATCGTGATGTAAATATCTGCATTTTCCGATGGTTTTAGGCGGCACCTATGAAAGGGTCATTCAACCTCCCCAAAGGGGTCGCGACCCACAGGTGGAGAACCGCTGGTCTAGAGGCCTTGGCTTGGGAGGAGGTGTATTATCACAGGATGGACGCTGCTGTTTGGTGGCTGGGGAACAGGTGGCGTCATTACCGTATGAATGAGGCTGGATTGGGTTAGCCTGGGCTGGCTGGTTGTTCTCCAGGAGATGAGCTGGTTAGGGAGATGAGCTGATTAGATGGGTCGGGCTAAGTTGAATCAGGTTGTTGAGGTGCTCACGGGGAGCTGATGGAATTTGTGGAGTTGAGATGCACATGTTGGGCCTGCCTAGTGGAATTTAATTGAGTCGCGCGTTTGTTGTCATGCGTTTCTTGGGTCATTCTAGGCTTAGAGGAGTCCAGGTGGTTGGCCTGCATAGGATGAGAGTGGGCAAGTTAGAATAGACTGGGTTAGAGGAGGTTAACACTGGTTGGCTCACACAGGTCATTGGGGAGTGCTGGTAAACCCACGTGGGAGCATGTTTGGGGAGCAGAGAAGGGGAGTCCCTTGTGGTTCCCTGGGCCGGGCTCCGTTTCTGTCTCTGGGCCTCTGTCTCTGGGCCTGTGAGATGGAGAGACTGAACTTCCCTGCGGGTCTCAGAGCAGGCCTGTGCCTTGTTCCGGGGGAGCGTCACCCCAACCTGGGAAGCGGATGCCACTGGATTGATGGCGAGACCGAGGCTTGGAGGAGGAGGGTTCTCATAGGTCACACCACTTGTGGGGAGCCCACCGTTTGCAGAGAGGCCCCCCGGATGGGGCTCGGCGCTGGGGACCAGGCAAGGGTTCTGAGTCGCCCGCTGATGTGCCCAGCGACGTCTGCTCCGGCTTATTCTAGGCTTAGAGTTGTCTGTCCAGTTGGTTGGCCTGCACAGGGTCACAGCAGCTGACTGGAACCCTTTGGCTAGAGTTTGTCCCTGTGCCTTTCATGTTGACACCACTCAGAGCCCCTGGGTCGTAACGGAGCCGTCCTGATGTTTACAGAGAGGCCCCTGAGGGGAGGGCTGGGGGCCCTGATGGAGGAAAAGATGTAAGGAACACAGTACGGTGGGCTGGGCTTTCTGACCGAGTCTCCCCCCACCCCCCCCACTCCCCCACCCCCACCCCCACCCCCGCTACCAGAGGCATAAATCCTTGCTCTCTGGTCGGTGAGTCCCAGTGGGAGGGGAGACCTCCCGGTGAGCGCCTTTGGGGCAGAGACAGATAAGTCCCTGCATCTCTCCAAACCCTGGTTTCCACTTTCGTCAAAATGCTGATCTCTTCGGGTCAGGACTGTGGTAGGAACAACGGGAGGGAAGGACGGAGCTGGGAACCTGCGCACAGTAGGCCGTCCGGGGCGATCGCCTCTCCCGTCCGCTTGGTGCATCCCAACCGCAGAGCCCCACCACCTGAGCGACACCGGGGTCCAGCGTCCATCCCCCGGTGACCTCCCGTCACCCCTTCCACCCTGGGCAGGTCGACTGCCCCGTGACCCGGAGGTGTTGACAGAATCTCTGACCTCCTCCGGCAAGGAGCGGGTCACTTTGCGGAGTTTGTGCAAACAGATAAAGAACAAAGTGGCCCATAAATCAGGGCAGCAGGGAAAACAAATAATTCCTTCCCTCCCCGCCTCCCACCTTGGGAAAGGAGCGGCAGGGGTGGGGTGGGGGAGGGGACCAGGTCCAGGCAGGTTCCCCCAGGGTGTCCCGGTCACCTTGCCCCCTGGAATGGGGAGAGGCAGCCTCAGGGAGAGGAAGGTGAGGCGGGGGGCCCTCTGTTAACAGTGTAACCGCACCTCCCGGGTCTTTGGAAGCTGGTCTCTGAGCGCTGCAGGCCCGGGCGTTGGGGAGAGAAGGCATTTGTCCTGCGAGCATTTCTGGCTCCTCTCATCACCCTGAGAAGGAGCAGGATGGGACTCGCCAGGCCTCCCTCAGGACACCCCTGCCTGAACCCCACCACCTGGGACAGTAGACCAAGCCCTCCCTCGGCCCTGAGTCTCGGTTCCCTTCCTGTAGAATGGGACCAATCTCTGTCCCTCCTGCGGCTCCAGCCTATGGTGCGAATGGCAGGGCCATCTCTGGTGCGTCTGGGGGGTCAACATCCCGGGCAGGACGCTGGCCCTGGACCCTGGCTTTGAACCAGGGGCCCGTTCTGTCTGTCGGTCTCATGGTGATGGCTATCTGCGCTCCTTGCAGCCTGGCACAGGATTCGGCAGCAGGAGGCACGCCGCACGCTTCTCGGTGGCGGAACCGCTCCAGGATGAGTCTAGGGCTCCTGGGTCCGGGTGAAAGCAGGGAAAGGGCCCCGAGGACTGCTTTGCAGGTTGAGGGTGAGAAATCAACGTCTACGGCAGCCCCACGCTGACTGATGAGGTGCGCGCGCTTGGGTGGGGAGCGGGAAGGCAGGCTGGGCACCCCGACACTGGAGGAGGCGGCTTCAAAGGCCCTGGCTTCTCTGGGGCTGGGTCTGCCCTGGGAGGCTGAAGAGACCGTTAATTAGATCATCCCAGCCCCTTGCACCAACTGGGTAAAGAGTGTTAACAGGCTGTTGTTCGGAGACAGACAGTCAGCCAGTCGCTCCAGCAATTTGCCAATTGGCATTCAGGAGGCCCTGGGCAGCAGGCAGCTCAGCTTGCCTCTCAGACTCACGCTCGGCATATGTGGTGAGGCTCGAGGTGGCCTTCTCCAGGGGCCGGCTGTCCGGAGGAAAGGGCCGGAATCCAGCCCTGGCCCGGGTGGTTCAGTGGTTTGGGCGCCAGCCAGCCAGCGCCCTTAAGGGTCCGTGGGTGGGATTCCCGGTAGAGGGCCTGGGACGTGGGCAGGAAGCCCCGCCCGGGGAGCGGGTGGAGACCAGGAGCAGGACAGGCCACGGGCTCTCCTGGGGACCAGCCGGTCGGTGGGGGTGGGAGGCAGAAAGCGGGAAGGGAAGGGGCAGTTGCTGGGAGGAGAGCCACTCTCCCGGGCGGTGTTTATTGTTCTCTGTCACGGCCCATTTTCTGCTACATAATGCATCAGCCGACCCCCACCCCACAGACCTGCCCCTGAGGCCCGAGGCCCTTCGGCCTGTGATGGGGCCGCTAGACTGGCAGGCCCCGGCCCACCCCCCTTCCAGGTTCCCCCGGGGACTGGAGGTAAATCAAGGCACGTCGGAATGTGAGAAAGGCACGCCCGGCTGGTGTGGCTCAGCGGTGGAGCATCGGCCTATGAACCAGGAGGTCACAGTTTGATTCCTCGTCAGGGCACATGCCCGGCTTGTGGGCTGGATCGTAGTGTGGGGTATGCAGGAGGCAGCCGATCCATGATTCTTCTCTCTCACCATTGGTGCTTCTCTCTCTCTCTCTCTCTCTCTCTCTCTCTCTCTCTCTCTCTTTCTCTCTTCTCCCCCCTCCATCCCTTCCTCTCTGCAATCAATAAAGAAGCATATACAGTGGTACCTCGAGTTACAAGTTTAATTCGTTCCGTCACCTTGAGGCGTGGGAAACTATGAGACGCTCACGTCGCGGTAAACTGGTGGGTCGTGTGCAGCCGGCCAATCCGCGAAATGACTCCTATCTCAACTGTTGCTCGTATTTCAAAGCAAAAATCGCTTGCTCGACGGCTCGTATCTCAAAAATCTCTTATGTTAGGGCACTCGTATCTCGAGGTACCACTATATTAAAAAAAAAAAAAAAAAGGATCAGCCTCCAGCCCCGCCCCAGGTGCCTCCAATCCACCCATCCATCCTGCGATCAGCGACCAGGTAAAGCCCGTGCCCGCTGCCCTCCATGCCCACCCACTGCCCTGGCTGCCACTGCTGGGTCCCGAGGCCGCTATGCAGACAGCAGCGGTCCCGTCCCTGCCCGGCCGCCAGCCTGCTGTGCCATAGTGACAGCTCACGCCGGAAGGCCACTTCCCAATTGGCTAAGGCATGGCGTGCCCGTCACACGGGAGAGGAGGATGATGCAGCCCAAGTTCAAAGAGCCAATAAGTGGCCCAGCAGATAGTGCCGTCCGGGTTCCCTTCTGCTCGTCCCGGCGAGGCAGGAAAGCCGAGTGAAGGCGCTTTGTGAACTAGGATGCTCCTTGGAGCGAGCGTTTATCGTGCCGGAGAGGACCGGGAGGCCAGGCCATCGGAGGGCCACTGAAGGTGGGGGCGGCCCCGCCTGGCCTGTGCGGCTTTGATGGAGTGTGTGTGTGTGTGTGTGTGTGTGTGTGTGTGTGTTGGGGGGTGTTCTTTGCCCCCCAACCCCAGATGTTTGCTCGGGAAGCTGAGGAGCCGGCGGAGGCCAGAGCCCACCTCTGCACAAAAGGCTGCGGGTCTCCCCGCGAGGAGGAATGCGCGCCGGCACCTCTGTGTACCATCCATAACCCGCCGAGAGCGACGGCCTGTCAGCTTATCTGGCGCGGGCCCGGGCCGCCCCTTCATTAGGCCCCGAGAACAAAGGCGGCCAGGCCGGGGGCGCCCCACGTCCAAACAGGCTGTCACCCCGAGTGTGAGGCGGAGGCCGCGCTGTTTATAGATGGGAGCAGATAAACCGGGGAAGGCTGCCCCGTCCGCTCTCCATCCCCCTCTCCCGGCCCCGGGGGGAGCGGGGGTTCCTGACCACCCTGGCTCTCCAGCTGGCCTGGGGCCCCCGAGAAGCCCTGACAGGAATGTGAGGGGGGGGCTCCCCTTCACACCCCACGGGGAGGGGAGGGGAGGGAGAGATGGGGGGGGGTGGGCAGGGAGGGAGCAGGAGCCTTCGGAGAAACCTCTGGTTCATGTTCCTTCCAGCCCAACCTCCTCCCCTGGGGCAGGAATCCCTTCTCCATCATCAGACACGGGGTTTGGGGGGACGCGGGGGGCAGGGGGGACGGGGCCCGGCTGCTTGGGGAGCTCACTCCTCTGAGGGGGTGGGGGTGGGGTTGTCCAGTGCTGGGGAGAGCAGTCTGTGAGAAGTGTCTCCCCAGGGGTCCACCTTTGGGCTCCAAGTTACTCCCCGAAGTCAGACACTTCCTGAGGCTGCACCATCACCATCCCAGGTCCACCAGAATGAGTGCCCCCCAAACCAGCCTTCGTGGGGTGCTCTCCAAACCCGCCTTCATGGGGAGTTAACCAAACCAGCTTTAGTGGGGAGCTCTCCAAAGTGTTCGTGGGGGCACTTTGCACTGGGAGAGGACCCCAACTTTTCTTTCTTTATTTTTTAATATATTTTATTGATTTTTTTTTTACAGAGAGGAAGTGACAGAGATAGAGTCAGAAATATCGATGAGAAACACCCATTAGCCACCTCATGCACAACCCCCAGTGGGAATGTGCCCCCAACCAAGGTAACATGCCCTTGACTGGAATCGAACCCGGGAGCTTTCAGTCCGCAGGCTGACCCTCTATCCACTGAGCCACACCGGTTTCGGCCCCTTTCTGTCTTTTGCTTAATCACTTTCAGAGGCTCATTAGGTCTTAGGAAGCAAACCTTCAACTCAAACCACATGCCACCCTCAGAGCACAGGAGCCCCATTCCCCGCCCCCCCCAACCCACCCCCCAACCACCACCACCACCACCATCACCACCACCACCACCATCACCACCACCATCACCACCACCACCACCATCATCACCTCCACCACCACCACCACCACCACCACCACAGTGAAGGGCACCACGGTCCCAGGCCTGGGCCTTCCCGGGGAGGGACGCTGCCCGGACCTCACACTCGAGGCAGCCGGCCAGGGCGGTCAGAGCGGGGCCGGGAGTTGGAGGGGCCTGTGGTGGGTTTCAGACCTCACCATGCACCCGACGCTTTTCCACGCGCATGCAGGCGGGAGCTCGCTCAGTCTCACTGCAGCCCGGTCCCCCTGGTCCCCCGGGAGGAGGCCCAGGGATGCGATGGGACCTGTGTCAGGTCACAAGCAGCAAAGCCAGCGGCCTGCGCTTGCAGCCGGCTCTGCCCCGGGCCTGCTGTGTGTCCCTGGGCGAGTGGCTTAGTCTTGCTGAATCAGCTTCCTCACGTGTGAAGTGAGCACACACAGTGATCACCTCTGCATGGGAGCGGGGTGGGGAAGGGCTGGTTGAAGATCAGGTACCTTGTGGTCCTAGCACAGTGCCCAGAACACAGGAGTACCTGCAAATTTAAGAAGCTGCTGAGCAACCAAAACCGGTCTGGCTCAGTGGAGAGAGCATCGTTCTGTGGACTGAAAGGTCCCGGGTTCGATTCTGATCCAGGGCATGTGTCCTGGTTGCGGGCACATCCCTGTAGGAAGTGTGCAGGAGGCGGCTGATCGATGTCTCTCATCGATGTTTCTGACTCTCTATCCCTCTCCCTTCCTCTCTGTAAAAAATCAATAAAATATATTTAAAAAAAAAAAAAGCTGCTGAGCAAATGAGGCCCAACCTACCCACCTGAGATGTCCCCCTCCACCCCCAAACAAGACCCTGGTCCCTGAAACTGCTCACCACCTCTCGGCTCAGGGGGGCCGCACCAGGAAACCCCCTTCACGCCCTTGCAGGACTGCGCTCCTTCACGTACCCGCCCCTGGCATGGAGCTTCCTGCGGCCTGACCTGGCTGTGAGGGCTTCCATAAACAAGAATGCTCAGTCGTCGACCATCATCCCATTTCACAGATGACAAAACTGAGGCACAGGGCGGTCCCACCACGGGGCAGGGGTGAAGCCAGGTTGGCATCCAGACCGTCTGGCCTCAGAGCTCCATCCTCCACTGCTGCACGGTGTTGCCATCACCATGGTACTGCCCACCTGGGGGGGCTATGTGCCCTCCCCCCCTAGGACCGTGAGCCCCTGGGGCAGGATCTCAGTGACATGCTGACCCCCACAGCTCTCACACAGAGCCGGGCCTGAACGCTTGGAGAATGGATTTGGTCAGCGAATGGGTCATGAGCATCATCCGTCAGTGGGTACTTTCATTCTCTGCTGGGTGTTCAAATTTTGTAGACAGACAACAAAATCACACAGGATTTTTCCTATTTTATTTTTGGAGAAAATCTTGCCCCATTTCTCCCAACAGCAGCGGTCAGATTCAGAATTTATTCCTCCTCTTTCTCTGTGTCGGTCACTTTCTTTCTCCAGGGAGGGAAACGGAGCAGGTAGGTGAGGGGAGGTTCTACAGAGGAAGTGGCTGTGCTGGGCCTTTAAGAAGGACAGCGGGTAAGGGGTAAGGAAGCTCATGTGAGATTTCTTCACGTGGAGACAGTGCTGAGTCTTGAAAGCACGGTGCCCTCAGCATCGTTTCATCTTCTTGTTATTCTCTGTGTCCAGCACAGACTATCCAGTCACTCCAGTTTTTGTCATCAACCCACCATCCATCCATCCTCCATCCATCCATCCACTGTTTATCCATCCATCCATCCATCCATCATCTATCCATCCACCATCTATTCATCCATCCTCCATCCATCCATCTTCTATCTACCACCCACCATCCATCTTCCATCCATTCATCCACCACCCATCCATCCATCCATTCACCATCCACCATACATCCATCATCCACCATCCATCTTCCATCCATCCATCCAGCACCCACCATCCATCCTCCATCCATTCATCCACCATCCATCCATCCATCCATCCACCATATATCCATCCACCATCTATCCATCCATCCATTCATCTTCCATCTACCACCCACCATCCATCCACCATCCATCCTCCATCCATCCATCTCCCATCCATCCATTCACCATCCATCCACCCTCTATCTCTCCATCCATTTTCCATCCATTCACCCATCCATCCATCCATCCATCCTCCATCCACTACCTATCCATCATCCATACATACATCTACCCTCCACTTTCCATCTATACATCCTCCATTCATCTACCATCCATACATCCATCCTCCATCCACCCTCTATCCCTATCCATCCATCCATTTTTTTTCATCCATCCATTCATACATCCATCCATCCATCCATCCTCCATCCACTCTCTATCCATCCATTCATACAATACTTAGTGAGCACAGTCATTACCCCAGGGGCACCTCAGAGGCACCCCGAATCCTCTGGATGGAGGCCCAGAGACCAACTGCTTCTCATTACCAATACGCAGGTGTGGAGGGGCCCTATGCTCAGTGCGGAGGGCAGTGACCCGCTGTCCCCTGTGGGATAGAGGCCAGGCTGCCCGTGAACGATCGCCAGAAGGGGTTCCATTGTGCGCAGGGAGCTGCAGGCCAGATCCCTCCCCGGGTCCTTCCCAGCGCAGAGAGCTGCTCGGGTGATCTCAATGGTGGAAAATCCTCAGCGTCCGACATCCTCATGTCTCGGGTCCTTAGTCACTCAAGATCCTGAAAAACAACTTCCTCTTTGAGCGAGACCGGCTTGGCCCAGAAATGGCACTTCCTTCTCCTCGGGCCCCACACCCCCCACAGCTGCTCCTTCCTGGCCAGAGGCTGTACCCCACCCCCATCACCCCCTCCCTGCCCCCCCCACCCCGTCCCCCTGCCTCACCGCACACACACAGCCCCCTTGTTCCAGGAACGCAGGCGGCCGCCTGGAGCCGCTGCTGGAAATGGCCTCCCGACAGATGTGCCTTTAATTTGTTTCCGGGTCAGCGGCCCCCGTGCCCCGAGGAGGCCGCCTCCCAGGCAGGAGGCCCCGAAATAGCTCCGTGTGCGCGCCCCGGCCTGGGGTGATCCA
>PVJN01052458.1:0-14089 GCA_004026805.1 Lasiurus borealis | reverse complement strand
GTTATAGTAGTGATGATGGAGTAGTGGTAGCAGTGATGGTGATGATGCTGGTGGTGGTGGTGGTCAGGTAGTGGTAATAACAGCAGCTAGTATTTACTGAGTGCTTACTATGTACCAGACACTCTTCTAGGTGTGGGGCTTGGTGACTGACTAGGTTTGGGGAGAAAGCAGGAGGCAGGGGGAAGGGGACGGAGCCCAGCAGACGGACCGCCCTTTCTGGTTTGGGAGCTGGTGGTACCCGCGCACTAAGTGCAGTCACCCGGGTGGAGGTGTGAGACATAGTGACCTGGGCTCCGCGTGAAGGTTGGTGTACAAGAGGCGTCACCCGGGGTCCCTTGCCCATTTCAGCACCTCGAAGGCAAGCAGAGAGAATACGAGTTCATTGGCCTGACCCCGGACACGGAGTTCCTTGGGACCATCACAATTTGTGTTCCGACCTGGTCCAAAGAGAGTGCCCCCTACCTGTGCCGCGTGAGGACACTGCCAGGTGAGTGTGGCTGCAGGGGAGGACTCCTGAATTCAAGTCTTTTTTTTTTTCTTCCCTGTATATATACATACACACACACACACACACACACACACATATATATATATATATCTTATTTTATTAATGTGTTACATGTATACGTATCTTCCCATTGCCCCCCACTCCCAGGCATACCCTAACCCCTCAGTGTCTTATGTCCATTGGTTATGCTTATATGCATGCATACAAGTCCTTCAGTTGCTCTTATCTACTCCACCTTTCCCTAACCTTCCCGCTGTAATTTAACAGTCTGATGTTTTACTGTCTCTGTATCTATCTTTTTGTTCATCAGTTTATAATGTTCTTTATTATCCACAAATGAGTGAGATCATGTGGTGTTTCTCCTTCATTGACTGGCTTATTTCACTTAGCATAATGTTCTCCAGTTCCATCCAGGTTGTTGCAAAAGGTAAGAGTTCCTTCTTTTTTATGGCAGCATAGAATTCCATTGTGTAGATGTACCATAGTTTTCTGATCCACTCATCTGCTGACGGGCACCTAGGCAGTTTCCAAATTGTAGCTATTGTAAATTGTGCTGCCATGAACATAGGGGTGCATATATCCTTTCTGATTGGTGTTTCTAGTTTCTTAGGATATATTCCTAGAAGTGGAATCACTGGGTCAAATGGGAGTTCCATTTTTAGTTTTTTGAGGAAACTCCATCCTGTTCTCCACAGTGGCTGCACCAGTCTGCATTCCCACCCGCAGTGCATGAGGGTTCCTTTTTCTCCGCATCCTCGCCAACACTTGTCGTTTGTTGATTTGTTGATGATGGCCATTCTGACAGGTGTGAGATGGTATGGCATTGGATTTGCATCTCTCGGATAATTGGTGACTTTGAACATGTTTTCATGTGTTTCTTGGACTTGCTTCTGTCGTCTTTTAAAAAGGTTCTATTTAGGTCCGTTGCCCATTTTTTACTTTATCTTCCTTTTATTAAGTTGTGTAAATTGGCTGTAGATGTTGGAGCGATAACATTTACCAGCGATAACATTTGCCAATATGTGCTCCCATACCACGGGTGAATTCAGGTCCTGACCGTGCGCTCTCCTCCCCGTCACCAAGGCGAGGCGGGCAGGGCTCTCAGACAGACGCTGCGAAGGGTGATTATTAAAGTCCCGTCTTTGTTTATCCACAAACGCAGTAGCTGATGGCTTATCACACAGCCCGTGTTTAATCTCCACGCTCCAGCCTGGGGCCGGATTTCCTCTCTCGGGCCTGCTCCGTGTGCACCCCGGCAAAGCAGCTGCACCTTCATATTAACCCAGGTGACAGACACCGGGAGATTATCTGCGGGGGAGCGCAGAGGAGATAAAAAGGTCCCTCAATATCTCCCAGAGTCAGATAATAACAAGAGCAGTGAGAGCTGGCATCTGTGCCCTGCTAACCAGGGACCGGGCCTGACTAAGCGCAGCCCAGACATCACCCTCATTTGACAGATGAGGAGGCGGCTCAGTCAGAGTGGTGAAGTCACTTGCCCGAGATCACACGGGTGCGGGGGGATAGAACCGGGCCTCATTCTGGAGACCACGCTCTCCCCGTTGTGCCGCCACAGAAAGAGCTTTGAGTCACTGGCTGGGTCACTCTCTTCCTCTGGCATCTTGGAACTCGACTCTCTTCATGAGCGGAGCAACGTTTTTGTGGTGTTTCCTTTCACAGACAGATGGGGATGTAATGCTCAGAGCAGCGAGCTTGGAGGATGAAAGGGACAGCGGTGGGTTGGCGACACGCCACCTTAGTCATCTGGTTTACTAGGAGAGGAATGATGTCAGCGGTGATTTCTGTCCTGATGAACGGAGGAGCCGTGGCTGCCCGCGTGGACCCGCCGTAGTCGGCAAACTGCGGCTCAAGAGCCACAGGCGGCTCTTGGACCCCTTGAGTGTGGCTCTTCCACACAATACCACGGCCTGGGCGAGTCTGTGTTGAAGAAGTGGCGTTAGAAGAAGTTTAAGTTTAAAAAATGTGGCTCTCTAAAGAAATTTCGGTCGTGGTGCTGTTGCTATTTGGCTCTGTTGACGAATGAGTTTGCCGACCACTGGGAGAGGGTATGACAGCTGCTGGGAGACTCGGCCGCAGGTCGGTGCTAGTCCTCCGTTTTGTTAGGAAACACACCTCATCCGTTGCCACAAGAGACTGATTTCTCCACGAAGAGCGTTCGCGTTGGGGAAGTCTGCCTGGTGGGACAGCCAGCACTGGCCACGTGCTCAGGGCAGGCCCTCCCTGGGGACAGGACACTCCGGAGACCAGGATAGAATTTGGCAAGAGGAAACGTAGAGAAAGGGAACCAGGGGTGCAGGCCCAAAGCTGGGAGCATATAGATGGCCATTGACCCTCTCCCCCAGCCCAAACCAGATAAATGTCACCTATTCCTGTTCTGCCCCGGCCCCACTGCTTTCCGACAACAGGAGGACCACTCCTTCCATTGGCTTGTTCTTTCGTAATCCAGCTCCTGATGTGATGCTGCTTTTACATAAACCACACTTCTTGTTGGCGGTTAGAAGGCACCTTGTTCTCGAAAATAAGGCGTATGAATATCACTTCCTACCATGTATTAAATCCCTCTTCTACTGCCAAGCGCTGTGTGAAATGCCTCACCTACATTATCCCGTGTGATTTGCATAACAATCCTGCAAGCTGGGTCAGCACACAGAGCAGAAGGAGGGACTCTGGCTCAGAGGTTAAGCAAGCTGAGGGTGACCCCACAGCTGGTCAGCGAGACTAAGGAGGTTCATCTGATCCTGCCGCCTGAGCTCCCACACCCCTTTGCCATTTCGTTTACAGCTGATCGCCCCCTCTGCACCCTCATTCCCCTTCCTGCCTTTGCAGAGCGATACGTCCTGCCCTTGACCCCGTCTCCCGGGGCCTGTCTTACCCCCAGAGCCTAGACTCTCCCCTGGACCTACCTCTCAGGCTATCTGGGGCGCTGACAGAGCAACATCCTGGTATCCTGGTGCTGGAAAGGACTCCCGGGGGCATCTCACTCCGCATCTAACTTGTCCAGATGAGGAAACTGAGGCAGCCTGATGTTGGGTCTCTGAGGATGAGCTTTGGAGTCACACAGGGCCATTCCGACTTTCCCACTGAATTGCTGTGTGACCTTGGTCAGGTCGCTTAACCTCTCTGAGACTCAGCTTCATTATACTAGTACATAAGCAGGGCGTGTCCCTGGCTCTCCGTGTTTGACCGCACGACATAAGTAGAGCACAGGGCATGGCACGGTTGAAGAATTCAGTAATCACCGGCTACTGTCACTCAGACGTGGGAGAGCAGACAGGGTTGTGCAACAGAGAGGAGGAGGCTCCGCATCTCGGGGGCCGAGCCAGACGTCTAACCCCCCACTCGCTAGTGTTGCTTCTATTCTTTCTTCCTGTCTCCTCCGGGGTGGAACGGCGTATGGAAAGTTCCATGTCCCTGTCCTGTCCTGGTGCAAGGACAGAGGTTTTCCATGAGGTGTGTCACGTAGAGACGGTCAGGTCATATCTTCTCCCTGGAGCGTGCTGGGAGTGTCAGGTGGCAGGGCAGCGGCCGGCCGGAGCACAGGCCGGGGGAGGAGCGAGGGGTGGGCTGGTGGAGGTCGAGGCTCCGGTCCACAGCACTCACGGTGACCGCCAAGGTCATTGGCAGCTGGTGCGCAACAACTCCAGCTGAAGCCACACAGGGCGGGAACAGGAGTGTGCTTTGGGGAGTCAGGACCCTGGATAATGCCAATCGCCCCGTTTTAAACACAAAACTCCAATGACTTCTTCCACCCAAGCCCCTCGCCAGCCCCCCCTGTTGGTGACAGGAAGTGTGGCAGGCCTGGCTGTGCCCATCCCAGAGCCAGGACCATGGGAGAGGGCGCACAGGAAGGCCCTGAGGTGTCTGCTTCCTTCCCCCAGCCTCCTGAGCAAGATGGTCCCCGATCCCCAGCCCTGTGCTTGTCACTCCCTTCTCCCCTCCCCCGCCAGGGAGGTAGCCTGTCCTCAGAGCAGGGAGAGAGGGGGCGCTTCAGAAGGACCCTCCCCCCCAGCCCTGGCTCTGGCGTGGCCCTCCCCGCAAGATGAGGGGTCCTTAGGTCCAAGTGGACAAGTCCCTTTGGAGCAGCGGTTCTCAACCTTCCTAAGGCCGCGACCCTTGCATATAGTTCCTTATGTGGTGGTGACCCCCAACCATGAAATTTTGCTACTGTTATGCATCGTGATGTAAATAGCTGCATTTTCCGATGGTCTTAGGCGACCCCTGTGAAAGGGTTGTTTGACCCCCAAAGGGGTCGCGACCCACAGGTTGAGAACCGCTGCCCTGGAGCCTGTGACCCCGAAGTTCCCTGTGGAAGTGCCCCGAGCCTGTGTCCACTCCGGGCAGATCTCTCGAGTCCTTCCTCCTAAGGGAGACACTCCGTTGCGTGCAGACCTCGGCCCAGAGGGTGCCATCGCTGGCTATTTATTGGTTGGGGGCCTGGATGAGCTTGGCCAGGTGCACTGGGGCGCCCTCACCCATGCGAGGCCCTGGCATTGTGGGCTGCAGCCTGTGGGCTGGGGCCTTGGCTGAGCCCCCCACACCCGGTACGTCCGAGAACAGAATTCCAACGGCGCCTCCCAGCTTGCTAGGAAAAGCATGTCTGTCAAGGTGGGAGCATAGACCACGTTTACAAACAGCCAGTGGGGAAACAGGACTGACAAATTCTGAATGTTTAGACGGGTGGGGTGGGGGGGAGGGAATAGGGAGGGAGACTCTCTCTGTGCTCCTGCAGCCCTGCAGGTGGCAGAGGCTCCCAGGCCCGGCCTGAGTGGGTCAGGGAGCCCTGGGAGCCTGGCACCCCCTCGGAGGGACCCAGCCCCGCTGGCCTCACCTGCCCGCCCTGTTCTGGCCTCTTTGCTCACAGACCGGACCTGGACCTACTCCTTCTCCGGGGCCTTCCTGTTCTCCATGGGCTTTCTGGTCGCCGGGCTGTGTTACCTGAGCTACAGATACGTCACCAAGCCGCCCCAGCCTCCCAGCTCCCTGGTGAGCACCCCCTGGGGCGGGAGGGGGAGGAGGGGGAGGACCCGCAGCCGCCTAGGGCAGATCTCTCTGAAATGCAGGGCAGCACACAAAGCAGAAACGAGGCCTCGGTTGCCTGGCCAGGTGGGCGGGCGTTTTGCCCATGCCAGGCCGGCACTGGGAGGCCAGAGTTGGGCAGGGGAGACTGAAGAGGGCCGGGAAAGGGGGGGGAAGGAGAGCCGGGGCGGGGGGAGTGGGCTTGGAAGGTAAAACCGTGCAGCCTGGAGCATCCACATCCAGGCAGGTAGAGTGGGACCTGAGAGCAGGCCGCTATGAGGTCGCAGAGCGGGTGGTGGGGGTGCTGGGGTCCCCGAGCTCAGCCCTGTCTAAACTTCAGCCAGTCCCACCCACTGGGAACGCGGGTGTAGTCAGATCTTAGCATATTTTTTCAAGAGAAGTCAGAATTTCAGACGACAATACGAAACCTCTCAAATTTCAAGTAAACCACACACGTCCCGTTGCAGCCCCGTCTGGCCACCCGCACTGCGTCCGCTAAAGGCCCTCACAGAGGCCGCAGCCCAGGCCGGGGCTGCAGGGGGCTCTGGCCCATCTGAGGGCAATGCGCCCACCGTCACAGCCCAGACAGCCATTCCCTACAGCACTCCCCCGTCTCCCCTGTCCCCCATCCGTCCCGCCCTGCCCCCTACGTTGGCCCTTAGAAACCCCTGAGCAAGGAGGAGTGTGGGCCACACCTCCAGACCTCCCCGCAAGGCCACCCCAAATCTATGTCCTCTACTTCCTGGACTATCTGCCTCCCGGAGACACCGCAGCGGGACCCTCCCTCTGAGAGAGCCCAGACCCCGAGAGGCCTGACTGCAGGCGGGCAGCCTTGCCCTCCCGATGCCCAGCATGCAGGGGTACCTGGGGGAAGCCGGACCTGGGGGAGAGGCACTGAAAAGCCCCCGATGGCCCCTGCTGGGGCCTCTGTCTCCCCCGGGGACCCCCTCCCTCCAGGCGCCCCCGGGGGAGCTGTAAGGGGCCTAACGGGGTGTTGTTGTCCCCGAGCAGGACGTGCAGCGGGTGCTGACCTTCCAGCCTCTGCGCTTCATCCAGGAGCACGTGCTGGTCCCCGTGCTGGACCTGGGCGGCCCCAGCGGCCTGGCCCCGCCGAGCCGGTACTCCCAGGTCCTGGTCTCCGCGCCCAGGGAGCCCCACAGCCGGGCCGAGATCGCCTACCTGGGGCAGCCGGACCTCTCCATCCTGCCGCCTCCCCCGGCACCGCCCCCCCAGACCCGCTCCCCGCCATCCTACACGCCCCAGGCTGCCCCCGAGGCCGGGCCCCCCGCCTACACCCCTCAAGTCGCCCCCGAGGCGAAAGCCCCCTCCTACGCTCCGCAGGCCGTCTCTGCCTACGCCCCCCAGGCCGCTCCGGACAGCTGGCCTCCGTCCTACGGGGTGTGCGTGGGGGGGTCTGGCCACGACGCCCCGCCTGGGACACTCTCTGGTCCCCAGCGCGTCAGGACGAAGGGCCGGCTCCAGAAAGAGCCACCAGCTGCTGACCTCCCCCTGCAGGGGCTGGCCTCGGGGGCCGGGGAGGAGCCCCTGGAGGCCCAGGCCTTCCCCCCGTGCCCGTGCGTGGACATGGACGGAGCACCCGACACCACTGCACTGCACAAGGGGGAGCCGGGCACCCCGGGGTACCTGAAGCGCCAGCTGCCCCTGCTCTCCTCCGTCCAGATTGAGGGCCACCCGGGGTCCCTCCCTCTGCAGGCTCCCTCCCTCCCGTGTTGTCCCATGGACCAGGGCTCACGTCCCGGGGGGCTGCTGGAGTCCCTCGTGTGTCCCAAGGACAATGGTCTTGGGTCCGAGCCGGAAGCTGCGAGTGTGGCCCTGGAGCAGCCCACAGAGCTGGACTCCCTCTTCAGAAGCCTGGCCCTGACCGTGCAGTGGGAGCCCTGAGTGGACGGACGGCAGGATGGCCCGGGCCTCCCCCGTCACCCCCAGCCCAGCCTCACATCTGCTGCTGTCACTCCCCACCCGCCCGCCCGCCTCGGTGGGGGCCCTGGGGAGACCAGGGGAAGGACAGGGCACTGGGCCGGAGCAGGAAGACACAGTGAGGACATCAGATGGGGAGTGAGGGCACGCATCCTGTGCCAGCGTGTGCGTGCCAATGGGCGTGTGTGCAGAGCTCTGCAGGGAAGGGGAGACAGTCAGGGCGAGGAGGTAAAGCAGGGGGACTCCTAACACGCTGGCCACAAGGTTCCCTAGGAGCCCGCGTCTCCCCGCCCGCTCAGGGACCGCTCCATCGTCCAGGTCCACAGGGCCAGAGGTGCCGCCTCTGACTCCGCAGAGAGAGAAGGAGCTGAGAGAGGATGGCTCCAGCAGTGAGGGAAGGAGCTGAGAGAGGATGGCTCCAGCAGGCGGGGCACAACCAGAACAACCTGCACTTCTGCCGAGGCCAGACGCGGCGGGGCCGTGGCAAGACTCCAGGGAGGGGTGCGGCCTGGGGTCAGCCCTCACTCCCAACCGGGGCTGCTGCCTGAAGTCGCAACATCCCAACCTCATTCCTCAGCGAGAGGCTGCGCCCCAGGGAAATGCAGGTCACCCGTGGGAGGGCCTTCCGTGGAGGGAGCTTCAGACCCCGCCCTGAGAGCAGGGCTGGGCAGGAAATGGGTCCACGTGGCCGCTGTAGGAGACACAGCCAGCAGCAGTACCGACTTCACGACTCTGGAAATCAGCCCCAGGGTCAGCCCCTGTGGCTGCAAATCTCAGCCTCACCGCTTAGCACCTGGATGATGTCAAGCAAATGAATCAGCGCTCAAAACCGCGGTTTCCTCCTCGGTAAATGGGTCTGAGAACCCCTGCCTCCCGGGGTCGTGCTGAGGGTGGAATTAAATACCGGCTGCACAGGGTGTCACAGTGTCTGGCTCAGGGGCAGTGCCCAATAAACGGTAGCCACTTCCTGTTGTGATTTCTTTTTTTTTATTTAAATCAGACACACAGGAGGAAGCCAGGGAGGGGAGGGGTCTCAGGGCCTTCCGGAAGCAGGGTCCAGGGACAAATGGAACCTTCTTCCCGAGGTTGTAAGTAGGAGCTGTTTTGGGGGTGCTGGGATGCTCAGGGGACCCCCAGGCCTGCCTCCTCGGCCTCCTGCCCCCACATCTGCTCACGGAGGGAAAGGGCCTCGCTCTGTGTTTTCGGGGTGCCGGGACACCCTTTGTGCCATCTGCATCTCCGGTGAGAAAACTGAGGCTCCGCGCTGATCTCCAATGAAAAAATGAGGCCCCGAGCAGAAGGGACTCACCCAGGTGCCCCACTAAGCCCGGTCAGAGCTCAAACCAAGTGCTTTTTGTCCTCAAGAGAAAGGACTTTGCACACCAGCTTGGATTCCTGGAGGATGAGACATGAGGAGGGGCGGGCCCGATGGGGTGTCCTGTCCCAAAGCCGGATCCAGACGTTTCTGAGAATCAGGACCAACGTCCCGCTGCCTCGGCGTGACCCTCCGGGGAGTGAGCAGCGCCCTCCTTCCCCTGAGCCCAGGTATGCGCCCTCCCCGCCTGTGACAAGCACCAGGTGATGGTGTTCTTATCTGTTTGTAATTAATATTTAACACGTCAGGGTGGCCGGTTATGGCCCCACAGCTCCGTAAGAGAGGAGGGGGGCGCCCTCCCAAGCAGCCCAGGCCCATTCCCCTCTTAGCAGCCACTAAGTAGACATGAATGAATGCCCCTCTCTCCCCAGCCTGCAAACAAGCCTGCTTCCTGTCCCTGGGGGTGAGCTTGGCCACAGGTGGTCTGTCTTCGCCTTGTTAAGTAATGAGCTACAGCTTCAAAGCTGGGCTGCCCTCACCCTGTAAGTGGGACGGGGCAACACAGGTGTCTTTTTATTAAAAGCCATAAACCTCGCCTCCACTTCACAGGGCCACAAACGCTCTGTGAGCTCCTCGGAGTGACAGATGCCCCAAGGACTCCATGACTCTTGAGGGTGGAGTCTGAGTGCAGAGGTGAATGACCGAGTACTGTGACCCTCTTCAGGCTGAACCCTCCCCACTCCCCCATCACCCCCTCTTCCCCAGACAGGCTGTAGGTTGCAACTGGCAGGTCTCTGGTCTCCTAGGCAGGCAGCCCAGGCCTGCAGTTACAGCCATGACCACTAGAGGGCAGTGTCCCAGGCCCCCGGAGTGGGGCTGGGACCTGGGCATTCCTGAGGGAGCCAGGCTCTGAACCCATCAGCAGGATTCTCCAAGCTGCCACCTGCCTGCAGGCCCGGCAGAGCCCAGCGCAGGAGGCAGGAGGACAGGAACAGTAGCGGTTGGTAGGAGATGGGGAGGACCTCAACACGTGGCTGATGACTCATTTTGTGTTACTGATGTTTGCAAAGGAGGAAATGTTGCTGAGGGAGGTGACTTGCCCAGGTTGTCTCTTAAACTTGCCTCATCCTGAGAATCCCCTGGCAGCTTAATAAAAATACAACTTCCCTAGTCCCCCTCCACTGCCTCCTGCCGCTGCCCGCCCCCCACCCCCCCCCCCCAACGTACACACACCTTCCTGCTAAATCCATGGCTCCTAGGGAATCCAGATCTTTTTTTTTTTTTTAATATATCTTATTGATATTTTACAGAGAGGAAGGGAGAGGGATAGAGAGTTAGAAACATCAATGAGAGAGAAATATCAATCAGCTGCTTCTTGCACAGCCACTACTGAGGATGTGCCTGCAACCAAGGTACATGCCCTTGACTGGAATCGAACCTGGGACCTTTCAGTACACAGGCCGACGCTCTATCCACCGAGCCAAACCAGTTTTGGCGAATTGGATTTTTAACAAGCATTTTTAGCGATTCACCTCAGACATGTTGAGGAAATAGTGCCCTTATTCCGACAGTTTCCCTGTCCATCGCCTCGAATCACCTCCCTAGAGTCACCCCTATTGCCCCCCTCTGGATGGGGGTAGGGTACTTGGGTGGTATTTCAGTCTGTGCTGCCTGCAGACACCCACCTCCCTAGCCCTGGACCCCAGGAACATAGAGGGGTTGATTGCCTGAGTTCTCAGCCACAGAAGAGGGGCTGATGGGACAGGAGCTCCTCCCAGGTCCCCGGAGACCAGGTCCCCGGGCCCCTCCCAGTCTGAGTGTCAGCCTGGACCAGGAAGCTGGGCCAGATGTCAACACCACGGCTTGTCCCTGCTGCTGTCCCTGCCCCGCCTTCCAGAAAAGCGGGACAGACAGAAACAGCCACCTGGCCTCGCCTGCTGGCGCCGGGTCTGGCCGGACACGGGACACAGCCCTGAGACCCAACCCCCTGCTCAGCTCCCGTTCCCCTCCCACTCTGCAGACGGAGGGGCACGAGGAAGACCCATTTTGACCCGTAAGTGTGAGGAGAACAGTGACCGGTAGTAACCGGAAGTGCAGGAGCGATGGAGGGAGAACAGGATAAGGGAGGTCGTGGGGAGAAGCATGGGCCCAGACAGCTCTCCACGTGGCCACAGGAGAGCCACCCGTGGTCTGGGGAAACGGTGAGGAGGGTCAGGGTGGTGGGTAGGTGAAGGGGGAGTCAAAGGGCCGGCCTAAATGTCCCTAAGCCCAGGGAAGGCAACGTGAGGGAGAGGAAGAGGAGGAAGGGGGAGGAAGGAGGAAGTGCTTTGAAGAGTATTAGCTCTGAGTCACGCACTCTAGCAGACATTGTACACCTGGTAACCTCACGCTCATTCTGCAAGATAAGTCTTTGTTCATTCGCTCATCCGTCCATCTTTAAACAAGCAGACACCGAGGGCCTAGCTGTGTGCCAGGCCCTGCTCTCGGGGTCAGGGATGTGGCAACTAAGACGGGCAGGCAATTCCCTGTTATCTTAGATCTTATCTCCAACTTACCAACTGGAAAAACAAAGTCCTTGCCCGGCCAGTGTGGCTTGTGGTTTAGTGTCTACCTAGGAACCAGGAGGTCACAGTTCAGTTCCTGGTCAGGGCACATGCCCGTGTTTCAGGCTTGATCCCCAGTAGGGGGTGTGCAGGAGGCAGCTGATGGATGATTCTCATCATTGATGTTTCTATCTCTCTCTCTTTCTGAAGTCAATAAAAATTTTTTTTTAAAAAAGCCCAGGTCTGTGAGTGAGTATAGGTACCAGAACTGGGATGTAAACCAAGATTTGCATGACTCCAAGTCTAACCTCCGCTCAGCCTCCCGACCTAAGGGTTGGTTGGCTGTGTTCACAATTAGGCACACCAGGGCCCGCCTGCGAGGAGGGGGCATCCCTAGGGTTTGGTCAGCAAACAGGTGGGTAGGAGAAGGCTCTCCGTGGCCTGGAGCCATGCAGTTGTCAGTTGTGGGCGGGGCTGTCAGTCCGCAGACACCTGTCTCCTGGGTGCAGGCCTGTGCTGCAGGCTTCAGCCTTCCTAGATGAATCTTTGCAATCGGACTGCAAGGCAGGATTCGTTGACCCCCCTGTACGGATAGGGCTAGCGACTTCCCACGGCCACACAGCTAGCAAGTGGTGGCCCGCCCGTCTGGCTGCCTCAAGTGGGGGTGGGAGGAAGGGTTGCAGGGCCAGTGCAAATGCTTGTCTCCCGCTGGGTGGGCAGCCCAAGCTCCCTCTGCTGTGTGCTCACCTTCACACCCGCCCTCAGCGAATGTCTGGATGTGGGTCACTGGAAGGTTGGCTCAATACAAGGTAGGGGAGAGCTGCCCAGTTCCCCCAAAAAGATGCTCTTCACACTGCGTCGGGGGAGGGGCTTTCTGCCTTGGTCGCTGCCCGCGGTCTGGCCCCGAAGACCCACGACTGGTGACCTGCTCCCCACCAGCCTGCCGGCGCCAGGTCTGGTTCCTCCAGCGTCGCCGCTCGGAAGAAAGGGGTCCCACATCTCAGGCTGGAGCCGGCTCACCCGGAGGTGGTGTGCCAGGCGGTGCAGACCGGAAACAATTCTGTCTGCGGAATGCTCAGCGTGACCCCCGCTGACGAGAGTGTCTTCCCGCACCAGCCCCTCAGAGCCCAGAACGCTCGTTCCTCTTTGCAGTGAAAGAAGATTGAAGGCGTGCTGAACCCTCTTCTGGAGGCAGTGACTACTCAACGAGGCTAAATCTGAGGCCTGAACAAGAAGCTTGCCCTATACCAGTGGTTCTCAACCTTCCTAAGGCCGCGACCCTTGCATGCAGTTCCTCATGTGGTGGTGACCCCCAACCATGAAATTTTGCTACTGTTATGCATCGTGATGTTAAATATCTGCATTTTCCGATGGTCTTTAGGCGACCCCTGTGAAAGGGTCGTTCGACCCCCAAAGGGGGTCGTGACTCACAGGTTGAGAACCACTGCCCAATACCATGCGCCACACTATACAAACGACTGCTTTTGTCAGGCCTTAACATCTACCTCATAGAAACTTTCATGAGTTTCTGTGTCACAGCAATGATTATTTTATATACGCTGGCAGCAGCATGCAAATAAAATACTTAGTATAAAAGGTTTTAAAAAGGGGGAGGGGAACAGGAGACTGAGATTTGGATTTTGACTGAGAAATCATTTGTGTTTTACCTCTCTCTCTCTCTCTCTCTCTCTCTCTCTCTTTCTCTCTCTCTCTCTCTCTCTCTCTCTCTCTTTCTCCGCCCTAAGGCGCTAGGAAGAGTGACAGGCACAGTGTTGCTGGGCCCCTGAAGCCCCGGGACAGGGCAAGGGCCAGCCTTCCCCAGACCCCGTCATCCCCTGAGACCTGGCTCGGGGTGCCTCCCCGATCTCCCCTGCTGTAGCTGCCTGTCTCCCCGTCTCCGTGTCTCCACGTCATGGCCTTACCTTCCTCACATCTGCCTTCTCAGTGCCCACCAGGCCTGGCCAAGGGCAGGGATGACCCCAGTGAGGAAAAGGATTGAGGGAGCGTCTGTAGGGGACTGGGGAGAAGGGTCCCACAGCGGCCACTCGGGAGCCTGAGGAGTTTGTCAGTGAAGAAGAGATGGCCTCCCCACGCCTTCTGTCCATGCCTCGTCCCCAAACACACATGACCGTGACCGCACAGGCGCTGCTGGGGGTGGCAGAGAGACAAGAAGCTACGTACCCCGGCCGGCGTGGCTCAGTGGCTGAGCGTCGACCTATGAACCAGGAGGTCATGGTTCAGTTCCCAGCAGGGCACATGCCTGGGTTGTGGGCTCGATCTCCAGTGGGGGGCGTGCAGGAGGAAACAGATCCATGATTCTCTCTCATCATTGATGTTTCTGTCTCTCTCCCTCTCCCTTCCTCTCTGAAATCAGTATTCAAAAAAATTAAATAAAAGCCACATCCTTCCCTTTTAGCCAGTGATAACTCTCAGCACATGCCTTCCACGGTCTTCGGAAAGTCTGGGCGCCCCGTCTCATACTCCCCCTTTTTAGGAGAGGAGTCAGATCAGAGGAGCTGGTGTCTTCCCAAGGCCCCGTCCGTGGGGGGAGCAGTCCGGTCAGAACTCCTGGCAGCTGGGACTCCCCTGATCCGCTTTCCATGCCACCAGCCGAGGGTTCCCTCCTCCACTCTCCCGGGGCTGGAGCTGGGCGGGAGGGCCCCCCCGGAGGGAGCGAGGAGGAGCCACCAGGAGGCCGGTGGGTGGGGACAGCTCCACCTGTTGCTCCCCCCCCCCCCCCCCCCCCCCCCC
>PVJN01052457.1:0-14090 GCA_004026805.1 Lasiurus borealis | reverse complement strand
TTCTTTTCTACAGATGTATGTTATCCACCATAATGCCTGTTTCACAGCTGAACCAAATTCCTAGGGATCTGAATTACTGAAAAGACATCTATTTAGACTCATCCCAGTTCATGTAATAAATTCATTCCCAGAGTATAATCATGCAACCAGCCGCTTTTAACATGAATCTTTATGATGAGGTTTCCCTTCAAGAAGTCTTACCTGCTTTTGTCTTCTCCTGTCAGAAGATGCAGGGCTGCTTCTAGTTTCCTTTCTTCCTGGAATGAAGGAGGAGGAGGAAGAGGAGGAAGAAGAAAAAGAAAAGAGGAGGAGGAGGAGGGGAAAGAGAAGGATGAAGAGGAGGAGGTTATAATAGTAAAGTGACTAATACTTATTGAGTAAATAAGTGCTGGCATTGTGCTAGGTATTTATGTGCAGTATCTCTTTTAATCCCAACCACATTCTATGAGGCAGATATCAAATCCCCATTTTTACATAGAGACAATCTCAAAGTGGTGACTTACCCAAGATCACAGAGAGTGAAATGTCTTATGATTTGAAACAAGGTCAGCCCAACTCCAAGGCCACCTTATCCCTGGTTTCACTTTCCTGTTTCAGTTACCCACAGTCAACCACAGTCAACCACGGAGGTCCAAAGATACTAAATGCAAATTAACAGAAGTAAACAATTCATAAGTTTTAAATTGTGTGCTGTTCTGAGTGGTGTGATGAGATCTCTGACTGTCCACTCTGTCCTGCCTGGGACGTGAATCATCCCTTTGTCCAGCACATCCATTCTGTACTCACTGCCCTCCTGCTAGATACTTTATATTTCTGTTATCAGATCAACTGTCACGGTATCACAGTGCTTGTGTTCAAGTCACCCTTATTTTACTTAGTAATGGCCCCAGTAGTGATGCTGGCAATTAAGGAATGTCAAGGAGCCCATCCGGCGTAGCTCAATGGTTGAGCATTGAACTATGAACCAGGAGGTCATGTTTGATTCCCCATCAGGGCACATGCCCAGGTTGCAGGCTCCATCCCCAGTGGAGGGCTTGCAGGAGGCAGCCCATCAAAGATTCTCTCTCATCACTGTTGTTTCTATTCTCTTTCCCTCTCCTTTCCTCTCTGAAATCAACAAAAACACATAAAAAAAAAGAAATATCAAGGAGAGAAGCTGTAAAGTGTATCTATTATAAGTGAAAACATAGGATATGTAAGGCTCGTACTATTTATTTTTTCAGGAATCTACTGGTGGTCTTGGAACGTATCCTTCACAAATAAGGAAGAACTCCTGTAAAGTTTGGTTAAAAAGCAATTATATCCATCTATTTATATATTGACTACTGTCTGCCACCAGAAGAGCAAAGTTGAATAACTGATAGAGATAATAGAGCTGGCAAAGCTTAAAATATTAGCATTCTAGCCCAGTGGTCAGCAAACTGCGGCTCGAGAACCACATGCGGCTCTTTGGCCCCTTGAGTATGGCTCTTCCACAAAATACCACGGCCTGTGAGAGTCTATTTTGAGGAAGTGGCGTTAGAAGAAGTGTAAGTTTAAAAAAGTTGGCTCTCAAAAGAAATTTCAATCCAGATATTTGACTCTGTTGACTAATGAGTTTGCCGACCACTGATCTAACCCTTTGCAAAAATTTTTTAGACTCCTAACCTAGTAGATGCCAATTACTGATATAAACTCTGTATATAACTGACCTATAAACAACACGGGTTTGAGCTACATGGTTCTACTTATATGCAGTTTTTTTTTTCTTCAGTAAATACTACAAATGAATTTATTCTTCCTTATAATTTACTTGATAACAATGTATTTTCTATGGCTCACTTTATTGTAAGGCTATAGAATATAATGCATATAACCTACAAAATACATGTTAATTGACTGTTATGTTACTGGTAAGACTTCTGGTTAACAGTAGGCTATTATTAGTTAGGTTTCGAGGGAATAAAAAGTTATACATGGATTTTTCAACTGCCTCTAACTCCCGTGTTGTTCAGGGTCAACTGTAGTTAAGTTTCCTCTTAACCCAGCCCATTCTCCTAAGTATAATAATGTACCTAATAATTTGTTCAAATATGGCAATGTGGTTTTGTGACTGTATGTTCTGGTTGTTACCATTTCCCCAATTACGTTAACTTCTGCTAGATTAAAATGTTATTCTATAAACAGAATTATGCCAGAGTTCAGACCCCACAGTGAGAGAGCCGAAGGCAAGACACTGCCTACAGTGAAACCCAGTAAAAGAGGAGGCGAACACCACTGGGAAGGGCGGCTCTGGCCTCCTGAATCTCCTCAGTGCATGCATCCCCAGCGGCAGTGCTGACAGACAGATTGCCCGAATGCCACGGGGAGGTGGGCCAGGCAAAATGAGAGCATGAGGGAATTTTTCTAGAATAATAATAATAATAATAACATTTTTTCTTACAAACTTGAAATATTTCCCCTTTTAGGTTCTATTCACTTTTTCCCTTTTGAAATAACACGTCTTCACCTTCTACGGAATGTGTTTTCCCTCTTTAGTTTTCTGCAGCAAATGAAAATTAATTTTCACCTGTTTCACATGGACAGTTCCACAGGCTTATGGTGCATATTAGAAGAGGTTAAAAATTAGTCCGTTGTTTTTTTTTTTTCAGTCGATGAAAATGGTAAAATGGCCAAACTGAAATTTCAAAACACCACCCCTCCTCCCATCCCCTGCAATTGGAGTTGAGGGCACCAATAAGCAAAGCAGTTTGAAGGCGATGCTGAAGTTCTGGGTCTGTGGGCTGTCTGCCCACCATGGATGAGACCCTCGACTGGTTGTGCAGTAGTGCTGAGACCTGGGACAAGTCCCCCTTTTGGTGGGGGGCTCAGTCATCACGAATGTCAAGCAGGAGTAGCGATCGCTGTTGACAGGGCTCTTGAGAGGACGGAACAAAAAGGTTTTGTAAACTGCTGGAAAGCCTGTGTGAGTGGAAGGTGTAGTTATTGTTTCTCTGTCAGTAAAACCTCTCGAGAGCCTCCACAAGAGGCTAGAGATGGAGAGGGGAGGAAGTGAAAGTAGAATCAAGCGTTTTGTTGCTATTTAAAAGCCACCCTAGTAACAAGCCTTGCAGGCTAAAGAGTTGAAACTAAAGGAGGCTTTCAGTTTTCTGTGGGCGCCGGTTATTCCCATTAGCCTGAGGGCTCCCCTTTTGTCTCTCCCCATGTAGCAGCACTTACACCCGGGGCTGGCATGAGATGAAACGCCGCTGTGCACACAGAAACCGCTTGTGCATTCTCCAGGGTCTCTCCTTGACTTACTTCCAGTTTTTCTTTCTTAATACTCCTGGCATGTTCAAAAGTGAGATGCCAAAACAGAGTTACAACCATTGTAGCCCATTTTTTTTTAACATTTAAGGTTTAAACGGGTAATTTTAACACATGTGTTTAAATAAGTGCAATATAATTATCTCCCCCTATCCCCAAGCTTACAACATTTATAAGCAATGTTTATGTAGGACACACAATAGAGCGTGGGACCCAAATTTAAGGGCGTGTGATGAATGACTCCTTCCAGTCGAATGAGGGAATGCATTGCATGCAGAGGCTTATTTAGGAACAATGTCAAAAGTCTTTCTTTGAGACCCTTGCTAACCTGGAAGGCTGGCCGAGAAGCTCTCCTGCCTTTGGTCCCCCAGCAGCTCTGCCCCCAAACCCACCACTGAGACCCAACTATTAGTAATGTAATTGCAACTGTGAAGCAGGGAGGAGAAAAGTAAGGGGTGATGGGGAGGTCGGTATGGATTCCTTCCACAAATAGTTTTCAAGTGCTTACCGTGTTCATAGGTCATGAATGACAATGTCCTGATTGTCATATTCAGGGTTTGAATCCTAGCAGTTCTAGTCCCTACTCATGTTTACCACCCTTTCTAAATCCGTTTGCCATCAGTTGCCTCACGTGTGAGGAACTTCATTGGTGTTTGTGACGATTTAATGACATACATGTAAAGTTATCAGAACAGTGAACAAGAAATACAAAAAGTTCTGGCCTTCAGGGAACTTAAATTTCAAATCCCTCATTGCATTTTGCTCTCTATTTTCTCCTCTTCAAGCTGGTCTACTTGACCTCAAACACTTGCCTTACATTATCTAAAAATATTTGGTAAAATATGGTTAACTATTACTCCACTGATGAGGTGGGATAAGAAAAGCAACAGTTGTATTAAGGAAACTCTTAAAATGTCACTAATCAACCACTTCACAAGCAACAGTATGTTAGGCTCTGTGTGTGGGGCTGTTGGTATGATATTGAGGGTATGGTTCCATGCTCTTGGACAGGAAAGCCATTAGGTAGGTACATCATGTAAACCTTTTGTTGAAGTAGAAAATGCATATAGAGAGCGCACAAGTAATCAAGTGCACAACTCAAGTGACTTTCACACAATGAACACACAGACATCATCTGTACCCAGATCAATAGTCAGAATCTTACCAGCCCCCAGACATCTCCCTGGCCCCCTTCCACTCACAACAACTTACCAATGGGGTAAATATTTTTCTGATTTCTACAGCCATGGATTACTTTGGTCTGCTTTTAACCTCTACAAAAAGGAATCATGGCATGTGCTCTTTTGTGACTGACTTTATAAATGTTATATTATGCTTATGTGAGATCCATCCGTTTTTTGTGTATAATTTTGTAGTTTATTTATTCTCATTTCTGCATGTTACTCCACTGCATGAATATCCATGATTTTTGTGCCTACTTTACTTTTGATGGACATATGGGTTGTTTCTAGTTTGGGACTATTATAAATAACACCGCAGTTGACATTCTTGTACATGCCATTTGTTGGCTATATGTGTGCATTTCTTTGCGTGTGTATGTGTGTGCATGCATGTGTACATTTCTGTTGCGTATATACGTAGGGATGGAACTGCTGTGTATAAGATATGAGTATATTGGGTTTTAGTAGATACTGTCAAACAGATTCCCACTGTAGTTGTAACAGTTGACACAATGGTCAGCAGAGTATGCGTTCTGGAGTATATGTTGTTCTATCTGAATTATGATAGTAATCTACATTTTCCCAAAAACAAGTGAAATTTAATGCCTCTTCACATATTTAGTTTCTGTTTGGATATCTTTTGTTATGAAGTAACTCCTCTGATATCTGCCCATTTTTCATTGAGTTCTGTTCCTTTCTCTTATTAATTTGAAGGAATGCTTTGTGTATTTCAGGTAAGAGTCCTTTGTCAGATACCTTTTGAAACTCTCTTCTCCCAGTCTGTGGCTTATCTTTTACTCTCTTACTGGTTTTGAAGTAAAGTTCTTAATTTTAATGTAGATCCATTGATCAATATTTTTCCCCTGTATGGTTATTGCTTTTTAATGTCTTAGGAAATCTTTGCTTGGAGCTGTTCTTGTGGAGGCAGCTGGTACAAGACAGGGAAATTGTTAAGCACTGTGTTGCCTCGACTAGCAAACCATTCAGTCAGCTAAAAGCAGCCCTAAGAAACAAAAAGATGAGATACCTGTTCATGCCTTCTGTGTGAAGATACGCTAGGAGGGACATACAAAGAACAGTCCAGAGACCCCTGCACACTGTGCTCTGAGAGGTGGAATACAGTGTGTGGAAAAGAGACATATAGAAGAGAAAGAATTCACTATGATCACAAATGAAAAATTGGAGACCAGCTCAGGGAGGCCAGAGGAAAGATCACAACTTCCTCTTTTCCCTCATATGGCCATCTGTCTTCTTCCACTTCTACTTAGAGCTCTGTCAAAGATCAAATCCATAAAGGTAGGCATTTTCATTGAAGATATAGCCCAAAAACTAGCAACATGTTATGGTATACAGCATTTCTAATGCCCCCCAAAGAGGTATTTTATCCTAATCCCTGAATCTATAAGTGGGATGACATATTACTCACTCATTCGATTGGGTGGTATTCAAGGTAGGGCTGGACTAATGAGGAGATTATCCAGGTAACTATAATTTGATCAAACAAGTCTCTCTAAGCAGAGAGCTTTCTCTAGTTGGTGGTGAAAGAGGAAGTTAGAGTTTGAAGAATGAAGGGGATTTGACTTAAAGATGCAGGAGGTCACATGAGAAGAAATTCAGGCAACCTTAAAAAACTGAGAGAGGGCCCTGTCCAAGAACCATTAAGGAAACAGTCCTATACCCACAAGGAACTAAATTCTGCCAACAGGCTGAATGAGCCTGAAAGAGATTCTTACTCAGAGCTTGGCTGATAATCTAGCTTGATCTAGATATCACTGTGCTATAGACATATGAGCTAATAAACAGGCAATGATTTAAGCTCCTAAATTTGTAATAATTTGTTACACAGTGACAGAAAAATAAAACACAAGGAATAATCTAAGTGGTAGTGAAAAAAGCCACCTCATAATAAGGTAACAAAATTGAAGAACATGAATGAGAAGGATATTGCCAAGTTTAATCCAAAGGAAAGTGATGTGATAAAGAGCCATCTAATATTCCCAAGGAAAAAGGTGGAGGAGGAGAAAGGGATAAAGAGGTTGAGGAGAAGAATAATTGATAAAACTGTTTTACTGCCTCCATGTGAATACATGTAGGACAGATGCCATAATTGACCCACCTCCCAAGATGTGAGAAGGTGTCTGTTGTTCTCACTGAGTTTAATTCTGCAACTGAAAAATGATTCCATTGCAGTTTTTGAAATGCTCTAGAAATTGCCAGTGGTTTCCATGATGTGTTACGGGTCACAAACACCCAGAAATTCTTTCAAAATAGTTCATATTTCTAAATATTTTTAAAGTAAGAAGACACTCTTTTGTTTTTCCCAGTCCATGAATGTAAGAGATTCATGTGAGAGGGGAATGTAAAATGTTCCTGGAATTAAGTACACACACACACACACACACACACATACACATGCACATACTAGAGGCCCAGTGCATGAAATTTGTGTGGAGGAGGGGGCAGGGTTCCCTCAGCACAGCCTGCACCCTCTCCAATCCAGGATCCCTTGGGGGATGTCTGACTGCTGGTTTAGGCTTGATCCTGGGGATCCCTCTCACAATCCTAGACTGCTGGCTCCTAATCACTCATATGCCTGGCTGCCTGATTGCTTCCAACTCCTGCCTGCCCCCCCCCCACTCACTGCCCTCAACTGCACACCCACCCCCCCATTCCTGGTCACCAGCCTGCTGTTCAGTTGTTTGGTCATCCCTCACTAATCCCCCTGCTGGCCTGGTGGTAGGCAGCCATCTTGTGAGGGTGTGATGGTCAATTTTCATATTACCTCTTTATTATATAGGATATATATTTGTAATTTACTTATAATGTAATGTTATAGATTAGAAATCCTGAGTTACCAATTACACATATCTACAATGTGTAAAAAGAACAAAGCAAAGTAGCCAAACTCTTGTGGTCCATGACTGGTAATGTAATGTGGTGGGGGTGGTACCTTTGGAGGGCCTGAAGGATGAGGCCAACCCTGTCAGCACTGCTCCAGGTTGTCTCCTGTTTCTATTTACAGTCACATAACAGTCTGCTGATATTCTTAGCTGTGGGAAAGGGACATCGGCAGCATGAGAAGTGTTCTGATAATTTTTTGTTAAATCTGGTAGTTTTAAAACAAACTGTAAAAATCTTCATTGTCAGAAGAAAAATGATAGCCACTGCTTTAACGTCCTTAAACACACAAGCCACAACTTTCTGTTACTTTCTGGTATTTTTAGCAGCTAAGACCTTCTTTTCATTGAAGTATAAAATAATACAAAAGTGCATGGAGCTCCATGTGTTTTCATAAAGAGAACACATCTGGGTGATAACGACCCAGAATGAGCAACTCCAGTTCACCCCTCATTCCCACTTAAAGCTTCCCCTACTCCCCAAAGATGACCTCCTTCCTCATTCCTAATATGAAGGTTTGATTTCTTTCAGAATGCTGAAATGCTATTGGAGGAAAATAGATTATATCTCTTAACTGGGAAAAAAGAAGCTTTACCTCAAGGTCATGGAGGACTTTTCCTGTTTTCTCTTAGTTTTATGGCTTTGCCGTTTGCATGTAGGTGTCCACCCATCTCATTTTAATTTCCCCTATGCTGCGAGGCCTGGTAAAGCGCCATCCCGGGCCCAGCCTGGAGCCAAGCCTGGGACTTCCCCTGACCCTTCCCCTCAGCAGGTCCTGAACTCTGTCTGGGTTTCCTCCCCTGAAACTGAAAACTCCGAGATGATTTCAGAGACTTTCTGTTTTTCAGTCCCCACTTTTCATACACCCCCAATTCAGGAAATGATGTGAAGGGAAATCAGCTATGTGTTTGAGGTACCTGTGTCTCTTGTAGATTTTCTCTGGTTTCTCTGTCCCCAGAATGGGGGAATGTTCTGGATGGAGTGGCTGCTGGAGTCAGCTTTGTGCCCTGAGGGTCTACAGGCTCCAGTCTCAGCCCCTCCAGTTCTTCTCACTGCTTCAACAGTACTCTGTCGCCTTCAAACAGATGGTGTCTGCCTTTAATTGGCTCTTTCTTGCTTTACTGGACAGAAGTGCTGGTCTGCTGCAAATTACCTCTGCAATAACGTATGCATTAACTTTTTAAAAAATTATTAATTTGAGAAAGAGAGAGGAATATTGATTTGTTGTTTCACTTATTTATGCATTCATTCATTGATTCTTGTATGTGGCCTGACCTGGGATTGAACATATAACCTTGGTGTATTGGGATGCTGCTCTTAACCAACTGAGCTACCGAGGCAGGGGCAACCGATATATTTTTTATTGTAATTGTGGCCATGTTATGAAGAAAAAAACCCCACACAGAGTGCTGTTATAAGACGGCATATCCGGAGTCTCTGGTTTAAGAAATCCACCATTTCCTGTAGCAGCCACTGTAATGTATCACTAGTGGACCTGAGCCCTCAGAACATGGACAGGGCAGCAGCAAAAAGAACCAGCAGATCAGTGTCTAGTCCCACTGTTCTCATCAGTCCTTCCTAAGGACTACGTGGTTTAGCCTCTCTGGGTCCCAGTTTCCATGACCCTGGCATTTCTCCACCTTAAACACAGAAGCCTATTTTTTAAAGTGCTTTAAGTCCTTGGAACAAAAGGCAGCTATTTTAAAAGAGTTGCCACAGAAACTTCCTGAGCCCATTTAAATGGTATGTGAATGCTTGAAAACCAGGACAGTAGTTTTGGGGTTTTGTTGTTGTTTTAAGGTAGGGGAGAAGCAGAAGAAATTCCCACCAGGCCACATGCTACCAGAACCTACCGAGACACAGGCCCTAGGGAAGGCTCTCTGAGGAAAATGTCCCTTTGCCTTCACACAGTTTCTTTGACGGTTGCTCCCAGGTTCACTCTGCAGCTTGGGTATGAACCCAGCTTTATTAAAGAAGTCACTGGTGGGAAATGAAATTAAAAGCCATCAGGTAATATACCTAGGATTAAAGCCGAGTTTATCTTTTTTATTAAATCTTAACCCAAGAGTATGATTTTATTGATTTTTTTTCTTTTTTTCTTTTAGAGAGAGAGGGAGGGAGAAAGTAAGAGAGGGAGAGAGAGAAACATTGATCAGTTGCCTCCCACATGTGCCCCAACTAGGGATTGAACTCAAAACCTGGGTATGTGCCCTGATGGAAATCGAATCCACAATCTTGCAGCGTATAGGATGATACTCCAATTAACTGAGCCATCAGGCCAGGGCAAGCCGAGTTCACCTTGATAATGTTTAGTGTCCTGGGATGGAATGGAGTTCAGAGTACATAGTTTGTTCTCTCTGTGCTTGTATCTGAACCTGACAAGGCCTGATGATCGAGGAAGGGGCTTAAAAAACAGAGCCAGGGAGGGACAGGCGAGGGTGGACGCAGGCTGGGTAGTCACTGCCAGGAGTGGGACCATCTTTAGGCAAAGAGAAGGATGTGCCTGCCTGCTCCCTGGCATCTGGCTTCCAGCGGATGGAACTCTGTAACAATGCAAGACAGGCAGAGACGAAGCAAATCTGAGCGATCACCCCTTTGGGAGAGAGAAAAAAAAAGGATGAATAATTAATTGAAATGGTCTTTTAAAGTAGGGTTAGAAGAAAATGAATGTTGTCTAGAGAGAAGTCGGCACCCAGAGATAACCCCCGCTAATTGAGGATGTGAGGGCTCAGAAGATAAACAAAATAAAGTGTAGGAGAGTCCAGAGGAAAACAAACGAAGGGAAATAGGGAGGGAACCAAACACAGGATGAACTGGGAGGAAGTGACTACTTGGGGACAAGCCAGGGGAAGATATTGGAAAATAAAAAGTGAGAGTCCATCCTTCTGCTGGGGATGTGGATAATGGGGGAGGTTGTGCAGGTGTGGGTGCTGGAGGAATATGCGAAATCTCCGTGCTTTCCTCTTAATTTGGCTGTGGATCTGAAACTGCTCTAACAATTAAGGTGTTGTGTTTTTTTGTTTTGTTTTGTTTTGTTTTGGTGTGTGTTTGTTTTTATAAAAGAGCCTGGAAAAAGTCAAGCAAACTCCTAACTCTGCGAGATTGCTAGGGCAGGGGGAGGCGAGTTATCATTCATTAGAAAAGCATATTATTCAAAGGCTTGGACCTTGACCTCTCCTCATGTAACCTTAGGGAATATATCTCTCTGGGGGTTCTGGCTTAAGGAGAAAAACAAACCAAAAACAGCCACACAGATCAGACAAGAGCCCCAAACAGGAGCGAACAAATTTCACAGGAAGTCTCCCAAGAGGGTCCCTCTGTTTCTCGCTCCATCCTTTGCGTTCTCAGCCCTGTCCCTTCACATCCTCTCCTTCACATTTTGCCAGGCTTTTCCATTCTTTCATGAAACTTTCCCACTGGCCCCTTGTGATGTGTCATACTCCTCATCCAATTGCCACAAAAAAAAAAAACTGATATAGGAAATAGGATAACAGAGATAAAAACAAAGGTTGGTAATAGCACACATTTACATGTGGTTTATTATAGACTGTATACCACCATTCATTATATATCCCAATATATATTAAGATTGGCTTAGAAGTTGAGAATGAGCATATACCATTCTCAAAAGTCCTCTCTCTTTTATCGCAAACCATGAGTGAACTCTGGATTTGAGCTTTATCTTGACACTTGAAGGTTCACACTCTTCTTAAAGACATTCTGACTCTTGCTGGATCTCTTGGGAACACTTATTCCCCAAAACGGTACAATTTCTGTTGCCATTATTTTGAAGTACATATTTCCTATAATACAGCACAATGAAACTGCCTAGCAAGTTGTAACCATAAATATGATGATACTTTGTACTTTGAAAGTGTTGCACTTCTCCAGCCAGAATTTCCCAAGCATCCTTGCAAGCCAGGCAACATTATGTACTTAGGATTTTGTAGTAAGCAAACCGGAATATAGAGAAGTTAAGAACTGGATCCAGAGCCTTGCAGCAAGTCAGGAATAAAGCTGGAATTCAAGGGAAATATCTTACATTCCACATTGGCCTTCCTGTACTGGAAAACATGAAATAAGAAGGGAAAATTACAAATGAAGTTTGCAGAAGCATTTTAATCAAGTTTGTGTTCGTACGAATTAAAAGCTAATAATTCATAATCAATGTCATTGAAGAGTGGTACCAGCAAAAACAATATATTTTTTTGTTTTAGTATTTGCTTCTTGATTTCTCATAATTAAAATTTGTGTAGACAATAAAATGACCTTAAGAACGATTATTACATTTGTTTTATTCAAGTCCAAAATTATGCTGGCAAGTTCCATACAAACTATCATCTACCTTTTTGGAAGAGATGAGGGATCTGTTAAGATATGTATGCAATATTTAAGAGTCCTTTAAACTGCTATTAAAGGTATTTATGCAGCAAACATTTGCTCAGATTCTTGGATATTGTAATAAGACAAACCTGAGCCGGAGATTGCTAGGTTGACTGGTGTTTTACTTGTTCCTTTCAAATACTGATGAAATACTGAGATATGAAGCTATCTTTGGACGGTGGAGATGGCGGGGAGGGGTGGTAAGCAGAGTTTAGAAATGGGGAATTGGGTCTGCTGTTTGCTCTGAGGTGTCAGCACCACAGACGTGAAAACAACCAGGGGATGCCCTCTGCCAGGGCCCCACCTGGCACCTTCCAGCTTTCACTGCACATGCAAAATTCTGCACCTGTTTGTAACACAACTCCCAGCACAGGTTGTGTTGATTTTGTGGAAAGAGAATTGGATTTGAGGGCAGAGGACCAGCCTCTGAGTCCTATGTGAGATGAGTGGCTTTGACCTCTTTGAACCCCAGTTTGCCTTCTGTGCAAGAGGGAAAATGTTAATATCTCATGGAATTACTGCTTCCGTTCAGCGAGATACAGGATCTGGCCGAAGTACTCTGTACAGCAAACTATAAAGTACAACAGAAATCCCTGTTGCTCCTTAGTCAGCCGGTGATTCTCTGTGTCATTCACTAACCTGTGCCCTGATGCCTTCTGGTCGTCCCTAGCTTTCGCTTCTGGTATTTAGCCCCTGAGAAATGTCTCTAACCAGCTCCATCGTTTACCCTGTCATTAGGCGGCTTCCTGGCTGCACGGCCTGGGCCGTCCCATGGGCCCTGTGCTCAGAAAGGCCCTGTGCTTTGTTTAATGGTCTGCTGTCATCTTGAAATTCTTACTAATTTTCAAACAAAGGGCTTTCGATTTCATCTGACACGGGGTCCTATAAATTATGGAGCTGGCACTGCCTGTCATGTTTTTCTAACTTACAAAGTAAAGCCTGACTTTGAAATTTCTTGGAATTTGCCTCATTTCTAGCCATCTGCTTCAAGGATCATGTCTATGTAGCAAGAAGTTATAAATTAATATTTTTATTAAAATAGCTTATATTTGACATATCCTGTCATAAAACAGCTTGCAAAATCGTGACCTAATGGTCCACTCTCTCTGGGCCCTCTAGATTCTGGGTTTCTGGAGGAAACATTTTAAATTCCTGTCCTAGTGCCTGGCACACTGGGGACCCTCAATAGGAGTGGAATGTGTGCACATCATGTACACTGTATCAATCTATTGTGAGAAACATTCCATTTGGATGACAAACGTATCCTAATAGGGTGATTTATGGTTTTATTTTCCATATTGTGGTTTATAGCGGCCAAGGGCATATGACTTTCAAAATACCAGTTGCTACAGCTTTCTTCAAGTTCTTTTAATGTGTTTTTTTTAAACCTTTGATTCTCTAGAGAAAAAATGAAAATCTATTTTATGTTTTGCTTTCAATTATAATATAGTCAAACCTGATATTCTTGTTAAGGGAAGTTGGGTTGTATGGCTTTGCTGCATATGCCATTTGCTAATAAAATGACAGTCAAATGATTTTAAAGTACACGTCGTTTGTTTTCCATTCTAAGTGAAATTGGATGACCTCAGGTGGATTTCAGCAATACATTTGGGAGTGGTGGGCCCTTCTGCAGGGAAAAGCAGTTATATTCGTTATATAGGATAGGGAGTTTATGTTAGTTATCTATTGTGAACAAAAATCTGCTCTGAAACATTTCAGTCTAAGCAGCATTTATTTGTCACATAGTTTCTGAAATCGGGGATCTGGGAGCAACTTAACCAAGTTGTTGTGGCTCGGGGTCTCCTGTGAAGCTGCAGTCCTCTGGCTGGGACTTGTCCTCTGGAACTCGACTGGGATGGGGGATTTGCTTCCAAGAAGCCTCGCTCTCAGGCTCTCAGGCTATTGGCCTGCTTCTCTCTATGCAGCCTCTCCACTGGACTGCGCCAGTGTCCTCAAGACAAAGCCACTGGCTTCCAGCAAGTTATCGGAAAGCGCACAAGACAGGCCACAAGGACTTTTATATTCTAGCCTTCAGAGAAGTATCCTATCAGTCCTCCTAATTTTCCGGTTGTGTAAACTGTCTCAGTCCATTGGGCTGCTACACACACACACACACACACACACACACACACACACACACACAGGAGAGAGAGAGAGAGAGAGAGAGAGAGAGAGAGAGAGAGAGAGAGAGAGAGAGAGAGAGAGAGAGAGAGAGAGAGAGAGAGAGAGAGAGAGAGAGAGAGAGAGAGAGAGAGAGAGAGAGAGAGAGAGAGAGAGAGAGAGAGAGAGAGAGAGAGAGAGAGAGAGAGAGAGAGAGAGAAAGAGAGAGAGAGAGAGAGAGAG
>PVJN01052456.1:0-14090 GCA_004026805.1 Lasiurus borealis | reverse complement strand
TTTTTTTTTTTTTTTTTTTTTTTACAAAATTAAGCCGCAGAAGAATAAGTTGAAGATTCAGTTTCCAAACTATCTATCTCGGGAATATCGAACATACACTTTCTTCCTGGATGGTATTTTTGTTTGTTTGTTTGTTTGTTTTAACTTGAATTTTAAAGAGTATAAAGTGATTTGTTGATTAACTTATTTTTGTTTCAAGGTCCTTTATGTTTTATAACCATCAGGTGTGTGTGTGTAATTATACTAACAATTAGATATGGACTGAATTGGAAGCATTTTCAAGAGGAGCAATGCAGGGAAAGAACATATTTCATGAAATCTATGTCATGTACTTCTAGAAACGGGGCAACAATTAAACCACAATATGTTATTGATCATAGGAAACATTTCAAGTGAAGAGATGTTTAAGTATGGGAAATATGAGTGGTAAAGTAAGTGAAATAAGGTATTTCTAAGAGATGCACCTGGAAATCTGAGTAGGCATCCTCTCCATAGCTTGCCACTGGACCACCTTTCCCTCTGGAGTAAAATACAAATACTGGACCCAACCTTGCTTTGTACATCTGTTGTGTCTCTGACAGTTGTGTGTAAATCCTAGTTCATATATTATAGTGAGGAGAGAACTGATTTTGATTCCTATTGTGGTGTATTTCGATTTTTATCAGGAATTTCTAGAATGACTTCATTTTTAAAAAAATATATTTTATTGATTTTTTACAGAGAGGAAGGGCGAGGGATAGAGAGTTAGAAACATCAAAAAGAGAGAGACATCAATAGAGAGACATTGATCGGCCTCCTGCATGCCCCCCCCTACTGGAGATGTGCCCGCAACCAGGATACATGCCCTTGACCGGAATCGAACCTGGGACCTTTCAGTCTGCAGACCGACGCTCTATCCACTGAGCCAAACCGGTTTCGGCATCTTTTTATTTTTACATGATAGAAATTCAGGAGAGATCTAAAATCTGTAAAAGCATTTGGACTGTTTTCATTAGTTTTGTCCGTCTAGAGCAGCGGTTCTCAACCTGTGGGTCGTGACCCACACAGGGGTCACCTAAGACCATCAGAAAACATAGATATTTACATTACGATTCACAACAGTAGCAAAATTACAGTTATGAAGTAGCAAAGAAAATAATTTTATGGTTGGGGGTCACCACAACATGAGGTACTGTATTAAAGGGTCCCGGCATTAGGAAGGTTGAGAACCACTGGTCTAGAGTATTATTTTAGAGCTGGAAAGGACCTTTATGTGTCGCAGCTTCATATGCTGAAAAAACAACTAGGACTTAGTTTATTTTTTTTTCTTCAGGGCTACTTTGGTTAACTACTCAAGACAAATTTTGTTACCTTAACAAATGTTATTTAAAGATAAACAAGAACATAGGCAGTCAATAATTCCTTTTTTATAAAATATATTTTTATTGATTTTAGAGAGGAAGGAAGAGGGAGAGAAATAGAAACATCAGTGATTAGAGAGACTCATTGATTGGCTGCCTTCTGCACACCCCTTACTGGGGAATCTAGCCCGAAACTTGGGCATATACCCTTGACCAGAATTGAACCCAGGACCCTTCAGTCCACAGGCCGGTGCTCTATCTACTGAGCCAAACCAGCCAGGGGGCAGTACTTCTTTAAAAAACATTCACAACTATTGAGTGTTGTATATGAATAGAATGCATGCCAAGTATTAGATGTAATAACCTTTTTTCAGTTTTATTAAAGGAGGATTATCATAGTAATGGTTTTTGGGCCACTTGTCAAGTTTCCCATGTTTTGGCCCTATGCAAACTTCAGACTCTTTCTTGGTTGGAGTAGAAATGGGCCTTGCCCCATCATCTTGACTGAAATATTAACTAGGATATTACAAATTAAAGTTGGATTACGGTTGTTTTATTGATATTAAAAATTCAAATTTGGCACTTTTAAGTATAAGTTTTTGTACTTGAATGGGAAGAAGACCTGAATTTTTATCTGGGCTGTATTGAGAATTGTCATTTGATAATCCTATAAATATTTTCAGAGGTCAAAGATGGTTTGTTTTCTTTGCTTCAGATTTTGTTCTGTTAAGATATTAATCTAGAATGGAAGAGCTGTTGCAACAAAAGGAATGTTTTATAGTGTTTATTGTTTTTTGTTCTTAGACTTGAAAGGTTTTGAAATTCCTCTAGGAGCTTCAGATGATCTTGCCTTTAGTGTAGGTAAACTTGTCTCTTAAGGAAAATAATTGTCTTTCAAGAATTTTAAAAAAATTTGGCTTGTCCTATACTGTTCAAATACATTTCTTACTGTTCTTTAAGGCCATTTAATGAATTATATTCCAAAAGATGCTGTTGGATGTAGTAAATAATTGTTTGCTATCCACAGTGATAAGAATTTCCTCCATTACAGTACTTACTATATTCACGATTCCTTACAAATCTAAATTCTATTTAGATGCTCAAAATGAATGAAATTCTCTGGATTAATACATAATTCTGAAACATTTTGTGAAACAACAAATAAAAAAGTAATTATTTCATAGAATTTTGAATCCTTGTATAGCATATATAATTCTGGGTTGTGTAGAATATTCTTTTTTCCATGCTTATTATGGAATAGAGATCTTCTTGTATTTGCTCAAGAATCACAATGGTTCCAAAAATAGGTTTACTGTAGTAATAATGTGACATTAGTTGATATACTTGTTGGTTGAGTCTTGTCAAGACTTTGGGTTCTTGATTTGAGGGCCCAGGAAATGCTTTATATAGTTATGTCTATATGTTGCCTAACATAATCCATTATAATGTGATGGAGAATATAAAAGGGTTTCGTTAATAGTGTGAATATATATTCTCTGCCTAAACTGGGGCACTTGATCCTAAGAGGAGGTGCTAAAATAACTTGAATTTCCAATAACTTAAATTTCTAATTGCTGTAAAATAATATGTTACCAAACACGTAAAGCTGTTTTTAGGTTTTTGGTAAGAAAACCTCCATCAATTTGTCTGTGAGGTATTAGTATCCTGTCCAGCACATTTTGGGCTCACCAGGCCTAACTCTCTAGAGGTAATGAATGACCAGTGCCTCTCTCTAGTTTCCCTTCCCTGATGTCTTTCCTTCACTAGTTACCTCTTAAAAAAGATAAGTATGCATTTATAATGAAATAAATAGTAAAACCACTAATATAGTGTAACTTAAAACATTAGAAACATTAAAAAACCGCTGTTTCTTTGTAAAAAATTTATCAAGATTGAGTGTTGGCCTTCCCTTCACATCTTTTCTGTGTCTTGAGGGCTTTCAACATGGTATACCCTTTGCATGTTGAATGTCATGAAATATCTCCAAGAATTACTTTAATGTGAAGTATTTTCCTGGAGTCAGTTCCTTTGGGACATCCTTTTCATCACAGAGACTTTTCTCATTGATGCTGATAAGTTCGCTTTTTCTGAATTCCTCTGACTGTACATTCTAGAAGTGCCCAAACTGTAACCATGTCATCATTGCCACAGTCAATTATTTCTTCTGTAACTGCATTTATATCGGATTAGAAATTCACTCCTAGCATGTCACTTTTCATGTTTTTGCTACACCTTCATCCTTGTTGTTAAGTTTCCACTTTGGATTATCCATCCTATCTAATCTTACCTAATAAAAGAGAAACTTGCAAATTAACCATCACTCTGCTATACCCACAACCAATCAGAGTGAGTATGCAAATTAGCCCAACAAAGATGGAGGTTAATTTGCATATGCAGGAGGGGTGTGATGCCTGCTATGAGGGGAAGGGGGCCTGAGGAGGAAGCTAAGGAGCGGTGCTCTCCCGGGCAAGCGGGGAGCAGGGAAGGAAGGCCTTGTCTTGCATGAATATGGTCCAATGGGCCTCCATCCTATCTCTTAAAAGTAAAATGCAAATTAACCATCACTCCGTTATGCTACCAGCCAATAGCAGTGAGTATGCAAATTACCCAACCAAGATGGTCATGCCCATAGCAGCCAGGCAGCTGCACCCAGCAGCTCCAAGCCTGGCCATGGAGGGGCTGGGGCTGCAGGGGGCAGAATCAGGGACAAAAACCCAGGTCAGGGACACAAACCTGCAGGGAGTCTGGCACCCCACAGCCCCAAACCCCCCCATATCGGCACTGGGGCTGTGGGAGGCCGGATCAGGGACAAAAACCCTCAGGGAGTTCAGCACCCTGCAGCTCCAAGCCCCGCCATGGCACACTGGGGCTGTGGGGGACCTGGTTGGGACACAAACTTGCAGGGAGGCCGCACCCCACAACCCAAGCCCTGCCATGGCGGTGCTGGGACTGAAGGGGGAGGACAGATCCGGACACAAACCCAGATCAGGGAAACACACCAGCAGGGAGTCCGGCACCCCGAAGCCCCAAGCCCGCCATGGTGGCGCTGGGACTGCTGGGGCCAAATTGGGGACACAAACTTGGATCAGGGACACAGACCCACAAGGGAGTCTGGCACCCCGCAGCTCCAAGCCCCATGGTGGCGGCACTGGGGCTGCGGGGAGCCAGATCTGGACACAAACCCGCAGGGAGCTGGAACCCACAACCCCAAGGCCTGCCACTGTGGTGCTGGGACTGCTGGGGGTGTGGGGGAGGGCAGCGGAGACACACCCACAAGAAGCCTGTGGAAAGGGAGATAAACTGTCATAACTTTATCTCCCTTGCCACAAGGTGAGAAAACTGCCCCTGGTTGATTTAGTGATGTGGCCCACACCTTTCTACAATCTCAGGGTAATGTTGTGACCACTCCCAGGAAGGTCTGGTCAGAATACCATCTCCAGGGAATAACACTACCGTGGCAAATCATCTAAGAGAGGAAAGAAGTTTTGTTTGGGTTTATTCTGAAGGTGAGAGAACATGCCTCCCAACATATGCTGTGTTGTGATATTGATGATCTTGAGCTGCAGATGCTTGAAAAAACAGCAAATGGCTGCGGAGGTTTTCACTGAAGTCTTCTGATCTGCCTAAAATCGGACCCCCCTAAAGGAGCTCAAATGTCATAAGTCCCCTTGATGGGAGAGGTGTCATCAGGCAGAGAAGACTGACTCCTGTTCAGGGGACAGGAGAGTAGAAGTTGACATCACACCCAAACTTTGTTACAAACTGTTTCCCCCCACCCCCATTCATATTTCCTAAAAACCATTTACTCTCCTCTAAGAGACCTACATCTCCCATTCCCTTTCCCTAGGAAGAAGGTATTTAAATCTGCATTCTAAGCCACCTTGAGGAGTTACTCATTTTTCCCTGGGATCTCCCACATATACATGAGGTGTACATGTTAATGAACTTTTGTTTTTTTCTTGGTGATTTGTCTTTCTTTACAAGGGCCTCCACTAAGAACTCAGAAAGGTAGAGGAAAACTATTTTTCCTCCTCCATAATTCTATCTGGGGAAATCTAGGCCCTAGCTGAACTATGAGGTTGGCTTAAGTATCAAGCAATCCCGGCTGACGGGAGGGAAACTTCTAGGGAGAAATCAATGATATTGGCATCAAAGTGGGATGGAGGGGACATGTATGGTTGCTGGTGGGAGTTGAATGGTTCAACATTTTTGGAGGATGATTTGGCAAATTCGATAGAAATGTTCAAGGTACGTCCAAGAGTCTTCTACTAGGAATCGCATCTGCTGAAATAAAGCACAAGTGCATTGTCCTGGTCAGAACTTAGGATGCTACTGCGGGCTCCCCTTCCACGATAGGAAAACCTGGGAACAACCTGCATTTTTAGGACAAGGTGACATCTATACTAACAAAAGGACAATATTCTAATTAGACTAAACATCTTCTAGATGACCTTCCAGAGGTCCTTCTGGACATCCTTCCCCACAAAGCCATGTTGGCAGGGCCAAGGCAGAGGAGGTTAGAGGCGATTAGGCAGGCAGGGGAGAGCAGTTAAGGGGATCAGGCTGGCAGGCAGGTGAGTGGTTAGGAGTTAAGGGTCTTGAGGGGTCCCAGATTGGAGAGAGTGCAGGTTGAGTTAAGGGGACCCCCTTCCCGTGCATAATGTCATATGGATTTATCACTGGGTGTCAAGAAGATAACCACTTTCACTCTTGTCTGTCTTTTGTACAGTGACCAATTACCAACAGACTTTGAAAGAAGGGATGTGATTGGTCACTGATAAAGATGTTTACCTGTCATGTGATGCTTTATGGACTGAAGAACTGGCTTTGAAGTTTTATTTGATCTACTCATAGTTAATATGTTAATGAAATTTGAGCCATGTTTTTGGGGGCTAATCTTAAATAACTAAATCTTGTAATAAAACATGATAACAAATTTGTGCCTATCAGAATCCTGCAAAGTGAAAACTCTGCCTGTAATGGGAAAAACAAACAAACAGGTTGGACTTGGACTTGATGGAAAATATGAAGGTGATAGGACTGAATGGCATAGTGGTTTTTTGAAAATAGTGGTATTTTACAAAAAAAATAGATTAAGATTAAGGGGTTGTAGATATAGTCCTTAAAGTACATTTAGAGTGTGTGTGTGTGTACGTGCATATACATTAAAATGAAGGCCAAGATCTGGAAGGAAAAAAGTTTTAGTATTTCTTACACTAATATATTCTGAAAACTACTGCTTTCTGTGACCTGATTTTTCTATATTACTCAGTATTCCTAATTAAGACCATATTTAAGATCTGAGCAATTCTTTTTGGCATGTGATTGGTCCGTTTGCAGATCCTCTGTAGATGATTGTGATCATTGCTTTTTTCATTACTGTAGCAGAAGTGTTAATGGTGTTATGAGATATGCATTTATTTTTTTCACTTAAAGGACCATAAAGACTTGACTGACACTTTTTTGTTACGTGCAAATTTTACAACTAGAGGCGGGAAAAACTCAAAATATGTTTATTATATACATTTAGAATATATCAATGTTCTAAAGAGAGAAAAATTTAAGACCTTCTGAAGTGCTATCACTCAGATATAACCTCTGTTAATACTTTGGTGTATATCTGTTTAGACTTGTTTTTCATACATGCACACATATACTATTGTGTTTTACACAAAATATTTAAAACTGGAACCATAGTCTATATATTTCCTCCAAGTGGATTTCCAGTGAATATACACATTTTAAAAGCTTTTTTATAAGTTAAAATATTCAGAACAGCATAGAGAATAGACTAAAATGAATGTACCTATCACTCACTTTTTTTTTTTTAGTCTTCACCCAAGGATATGTTTTTGACTTGAGAGAGAGAAAGAGGGAGAGAGAGACATCAGTGTGAGAGAAACATTGATTGCTTCCCATTTGTGCTCTGACTGGGAATCTATCCCACATCCTAGGTTTAGGTATGTGCCCTGACTGGGAATCTAACCCACAACCTTTTAGTGTACAGGATGATGCTCCAGCCAACTAAGTTACTTGGCCAGGGCACTATAACCTGACAGATTTCAGTACATAAGCAGTCACGCTTTATCCTTACCCACCTACACTTGCATTCTTTTTTATGCAGTTCCAGGAAAATATTTCAGCACACAGAGTTAATTTTATATTATGGGTTAGATGCATATATATCATTTTCCTAATAAAGTGAATTTGGGCATATTTATACTCTGGCATCAAATTTTACATTTTCTCATCAGTATATCCATCATAGGAAAGCCATGAATACTAGATAGGGTCACCATATAATTTATTGTCCAGTTGAATGCTTTTGAGATTTAAAAGGGGCATTATTAATAATATCATAAATCAGGACTATATTTTGGCGTGACTGGATTGTATGCTTACCATATTATTAGATAATGTAGGATGCACTATATATATAAAGTGACTATATCATGTGGTCAGTAAAGGGTAGCTTTTATTAAAAGCTAGTATATGGATATTTATGAAAATCTTCACTTTAAAAGAAGTGTTTTGAATTGGCAACTTAGAAAGTTCTAAGTTTCTGTGTGTTTCTGTGTGTTTTTGGAGCTGATCGTGACAACTGTTTCTTAAAGTAGCTCTAATTTTCATGATTAACACATTTGCATTAATATTTGCAGCTGGAGAATGCTGGAGGAGACATTAAGGATGGCTGCCACCACTACGAAGGAGCTGTGGTCATTCTGGATGCCGGTGCTCAGTACGGGAAAGTCATCGATCGAAGAGTGAGGGAACTGTTTGTGCGATCAGAACTCTTCCCATTGGAAACACCAGCATTTGCTATAAAAGAGCATGGATTCCGGTAGACTTTTTTCTTATGTTTTTCTGAGGATATTGAGCTTACATTTTAGGGTATTTTATTATTAACTTGCTTGGACACTGTATTTTTTAAAATAAATATATGATGTGCAATGGTTTTAGAGAAGTTTTCCCATGGACCTTACTTTTAAAAAAGGAAATATATAAGTTTTCCAGTTAAAAAGATTGCCTTAATTTTAATTGCACAGCCATGAGACCTTGCATTATTTTTTTTTAAATATATTTTTATTGATTTCAGAGAGGAAGGAAGAGGAGAGAGAGAGAGGTAGAAACGTCAATGATGTGAGAGAATCATTGATTGGCTGCCTCCTGCATGTCCTACTGGGGATTGGGGATTGGCATGTGTCCTTGGCTGAAACTGAACCTGGGACAGTCCATGTTTTTACATGGCAAGTAGCCACTAATTATAAATAGTATATTTTATAATCCAGATTTATTATAAGTAGATTTTGGCTAGGCTTAGAATGCATTTTCCTTTAGAAATATAGATAAATCAGGATTTCTACAAACTCAAACTTAAGGTGAGTCTGAAAATACCTTAAATTGAGTAAAGGGCCTAAGTTTATTTGTTGTATGTAAGTGTGACAAATTGGACAGCATATATGATATATATGTTAGTATGATAGTGCAACTCTGTGATTCATTATTTGTAGCCATCTGAGAGTGAAGGCCTACTTTTGCCAGATTTTTTCCTTCTTTTTCTTAAATCCAGAAATCTGAATTTTTCTGTCAAATTCTTATTAGTAAGAATATAAATGTGTATAGCATATAGAATATATATGTATAGCATATATAATTCTGGGTTGTATAGAATATTCTTTTTTCTATGCTTATTGTGGAATAGAGATCTTCTTGTATTTGCTCAAGAATCACAGTGGTTCCAAAAATAGGTTTACTGTAGTAATAATGTGACATTAGTTGATATACTTGTTGGTTGATTCTTGTCAAGATTTTGGGTTCTTGATTTGAGGACCCAGGAAATGTTCTATGTAATTATGTCTATATGTTGCCTAACATAATTCATTATAATGTGATGGAGAATATAAAGGGTTTCGTTAATAGTAGTGTGAATATATATTCTCTGCCTAAACTGGGACACTTGACCCTAAAAGGAAGTGCGAAAATAACTTGAATTTCCAATAACTTAAATTTCTAATTGCTGTAAAATAATATGTTACCAAACACGTAAAGCTATTTTTAGGCATTTGGTAAGAAAACCTCTATCAATTTGTCTGTGAAGTATTAGTATCCTATCCAGCACATTTTGACAAAAGTGATGCTAACTCCTTTTCCTGGATCTCAAGTAAAATTGTTGGGAGTATTTTGGACAGGTTTTGAAGAGGCCAAGTTAGTTAATTCTTCACATTCTGCCATTCTTTGTTATAGAATGCGTTGCTCTGAGACATCCAGAGCCTTCATACATTTAATTGTCCTTTTGTGATCTGCTTTACTCCTTGTCTCTCAGAAGGACATGTATGTTCTCCATCTTTTAGAATTCTCATTTACTTCTTCCGTTAATGAAAACAATCAAAACAAATTTACACCAACTTAATAGATAGAAACATTGGTATTTATATATTTGGAAATTATGTTTATTAACAAATAAATGTTGACTTGAGGCTTCCACACATTGCAGTAGAGTAAGTATAATTAAGCTTTTTGGGAGGATATTAATTAGTTGTGATAGAATGTAGATATCTACAATGTACAAAAACATGAACTTGCTGAATCTGTAGACTTTGTATAAAAGTTTGCAGTTAGAGATTCTCCACTGACTCTCTTGCTTAAATCCACAGTGCTATTATCATCTCTGGAGGGCCTAATTCTGTGTATGCAGAAGATGCTCCCTGGTTTGATCCAGCAATATTCACTATTGGCAAGCCTGTTCTTGGAATCTGCTATGGCATGCAGGTACATCTGTAAATTTGCCTTAAGAGCTGACTTAATTTTATGCTGTTTGTAAATCCTACTCTACAAGTATTTTTTGTTTTTAGACTATTTTGGATATTTAGTTGTATGAGGTAATTTGTGCATATTATATCTGTTTCTGAGTTGTTACACTGGTAAAGCAGAATGGACCTGAGAGGGAATCTATTTTTAGAAAAGTAGCTCTATTACTGCATATAACAATACTGTTCATTAAAATAAAAACAAGTTTGACATTCAAATTTACATAAAAGTAGCAGAAATAGTACACAGAGCTCCTATATACTTTTGCTCAGTTCCACTGACATTTTTAATCATTTGAGAGTAAGTTGCAGACATGATGTCCTTTCTTTGTATTTCCTAAGTACCAGAACTTTGTCTACATAACCACAGTACAACTGTCAAAGTCAGAAGTGAATATTGATTCAATGTTAGAATCTATTCCACAGACTTAATTCACATTTCACTGTTTTTCTCATTAATGTCACTTGTAAATCCTTGTAGATCCATCCCAACCATATGTTGTATTTAAGTTGTTGTGATTCTTTGACTCCTTTAGTTTGGATCCATTTCTTTGTCTTTCCTTCTCTTTCATGACTTAGATAGATTTTTTTTAAGTTACTTTTTAGATTATCCCTCAGTTTTGGTTTGATGTTTCTTCATTGTTAGGTTCAGGTCATATATTTTTGGCAGGAGTACCACAGAAGAGATGCTGTGGTCTTCCTAGAGCATATAATTAGGAGACGTACAAGGTTGATTGTGTCTTTACTGGTGATGTTAATTTTGGTCATTTGGTTATGAAGGTCACTGTAATACTAATAATTGTACCTTGGAGCTGTATAAAAGCAAGAATAAATAGGGACTAATTGAAATGTTGAGATAAGGTATTCTCCTGTGAGATAAATGTTTAGAAATACATTTTGACTCATTTAATGTATTTTCTGCTTACTTTATTTTTAAGTAGTATAAGTTTACAGGTAAGTAGAATGTGATTCTATATAATAAAAGGCTAATATGCAAATTGTCCCTTCAACTGGAAGTACTGGGAATTCAACTGGGAGTCTGAACAGGGGGCAGGGCTGGTTGGCCAATGGCCTTTGGCCCCTCCTCCTGGCTGGCCCCACCCTGATTGCTCCCCTCTCCCGATCAGGGGCCAGGGGCAGCTGGCCAACAGCCAACGGCCCCTCCCCCAAGCCAGCCCAGCTCGAGTAGCCCCTATTGGCCCCGATGGGGGCGGGGCCAGCTGGATCCTACCTGTGCATAAATTCACGCACTGAGCCTCTAGTTATTAAATAAGATGATAGATAAAACTGAGTCTATAATATGTTACATTCTCACTTATCAAAGAACTAGGGGCCCAGTGCACAAATTTGTGCACCTTGAAAGGAATTGTGGGCTGCAGCGAGGCTGTGGTGAGCACAGGGGTGGGCCTTGATCCATCCTCTGTGCCCCTGGCCCCTCCCACTGCAGCCCCCAGTTCTCTGTCTGCTGGCAACCCTGCTCCCACCACCACTGCTCCCACATGCTAATGGTGCCAGCCCCACTTGTACCCACTGACGGTGTGGAGCACTTGGGCCTGGTGCCAGCAGCAGGTGTGAGCAGCGGCTGCCAGCCCCGATCACCCCTCAGAGCAGGGGGAGGTGGAGAAGCCTGAGGGATGATTGGTGCCGGAATTGCTGCTCACAACTGCTGATGGTGCCGAGCAGTTGGGGCTGGGTGTGAGTGGCTGCTCTGGCACCAGTCCTGGGTGTGAGTGGGGCTGGCACCTGCAGCAGATTTGAGCACCAGGCGGGACCATGGTGCACAGGAGCAAATACCTTTTAGTAACCACCAGAGGCTTGCCCTGTGACAGTGACCAGTGCTCCGCCTTGGTCTCGTGCCCCCATTCATCTGCTCCATCATCCCACCATGGCTGACACCCACCATGTTCTGTGCTCTACCACCTGCTGCTGATGACCGCCATGGTCTGCGCACACTCCATGGTGGTCAGTGCATGTCATAGTGACTGGTTGATGTTCGGTCTATTTGCATATTAGGGTTTTATATATGGTACATAGATGATTTCTTCAATAAGATCCATTTACTGAGGAGGTGGGAATATAAATAAATACATTTAAGAAAAGTTATCCATGGTGATAAGCAAAATGACTTTCCAGTTAAGATAATTTAAAAAATACATTTTATTTAACAGATCATCTAAAAATTGAATTAGATGGGTAAGTATTCCCTGAGTTACACAGTATTAGTAACTGACATAATATGGTATTTGCCTTTTCTAGCTAGTGTCAGAAGCAATCTACTTTTTTTTTTAATGCAGAATTTTCTGCCATGATAAGAATAGCCAAATAAATACAGTTGACTGTAGATTAAATAGTTTGTGAATTATCCTGACCTCTCTTCCCTTTTGACCAACGTTTGGCATAGCACATACTAAAGTGGAGGGAGGATAGGGTCAGAGTACAAGTGGAATTAATCTAATTATGAGATCCTAATTGAATTGGTGTTAATTAAAAATTAGCTTTTTAATTTCCTCATAATTTTCTGGTCCTCCCTAATTGTTTATTTAGAATTACCTGTTAACTTTTAACTTCTTGCATAAATGGCTTGATAAAAGATGTTTCCTTTTGCCCAATGGCTGAGTTGTTTTAAGTCCTTGTATTGAGCATAATTTAAATTTTTGTAAGTGAGCAAAAAACCCAGTCTGATTGAAATTGTTGTGCTTTAATATGAATATTGTACTGGGGAAGCTGTTAAAAAGGTAGAAAGTGAACAGACCAATATATTTTCTTTTAACTGACTCTGGAGTTATCAAAGAAATATAAGGAAAGAAATATAAATCAATCTAACCTATATAATAAAGAGCTAATATGAAAATGGTTGTCACACCCTCACACCATTAAAACTCAGACACTCAACACTGGGGAGATAGGAATGGGGACCGCCAGGCACAAATGAGCTCGTGAGAGAGGAATGGGGATCAGCCAGGCTGTGGCCTGGGAGAGTGACAAGCCACCCATGGTCCTGGCGCCAGTAGCTGCACCTGCATCCCAGGAGAGGGAAAAGTCACCCGCCCCCATGGTACCAGGCACCACAGCCTGCCACTGAGGCTTGGGAGAGAGATAAGCTGCCAATCCCCTGGTCCCTGGTGCCAGCACTTGCCTCTGTGGCTCAGGCAAAGCCGCCCACCCACGGTCACCTGTGGCTGCAGCCAGCTCAGGTGAAGCTTGCCTGGGTCCTGGTTATCTTGGCCAGCAAGAGGGAGGGAAGCCCATGTTCCGGGTGCAGGGAAAGGCAGAGGCGGTTAGGGGCGATCAGGCCAGCAGGGGAGCAGTTAGGGACAATCAGGCAGGCAGGCAGAGGGGTTGGGGCGATCAGGCAGACAGGCAGGTGAACGGTTAGGAGCCAGCGGTTCCGGATTTCGAGAGGCAATCGGACATCCCCTGAGGGGTCCTGGATAGGAGAGGATGTAGGCCAGGCTGAGGGACTCACTGATGCACAAATCGGTGCATTGGCTCTCTAGTGTTCATATAAAAATGTGAATATTTTATTATTTCCGTTTTAGATACAAGAGCACCAAATGCTAGTCTATATATATAAAAACCGAAGCAACTGAATGACCGGTTGCTATGATGTGCACTGACCACCAGGGAGCAGGCTCTCAATGCAGAGTTGCCCAATGGCTGAGTTGTTTTAAGTCTTTTATTTAAGTGGGAATATTTTCCCACTTAATATTCAAAAGAACATATTTTTTTAGAAGAGCCTACATCCCAGTTGCTTTGAACATTGGAAATTGGCTAATTTTTAAAAATATACCTTTGCCCCAGGATGTAATTTATTGATCTCCTTTGCCAGAGTAGTCAATATTAATTATATAGCACAACTTATAATTAAGTTAAAAGGGTTTTGGTATACTGGGAGGCATTTTAATATCTTGTAAAGAAAGTCTTGCAGGATTCCCCCCCCCCC
>PVJN01052455.1:0-14090 GCA_004026805.1 Lasiurus borealis | reverse complement strand
TCCCGGCGTCCCGACCAACAGAGGGGCGGCGCCGCTTCGCCGTGGGGTTGCCATTGGACAAGGGCGCCGCGGAGGGCGGTGCCTCGGCGCGATGGTCGCCGACGGGGATCGCTTTCGGCCCCGTCTCCTCCCCTTGAGCTTGTCCGGCCGAGACCTCGCCGAGGCTTCGATCTTTTCCGTCTCAACTGGGGCTCATCTCGGTGCGCTCCTCCGGCCGTTCCCGGCGCCCCGGAAGGTCCCGCGGGGCGAAAGGAAGGCCGCCTCCCCCTTTTCGAAGGCGCCATGACAGTTTCTGTCCGACTGAAAGACAAAAGGAGCCAGAGAAGTCGCTTCAATTCTGGAGGAGCGCCCCCCCACCCCCGCTTTCATTATTTGGGGAGACTGCGCAGGGCACCCGTTATCCCGAAAGCTTTAAAAAATGATGATGAACACATGAACCGGAAAACAGTTGATTTGTGATTGCATGGCACTGATGTTTGCCAAAACTTTGTGTCAGATTTTCACAGATGTTTATTTCGTTGGCTCCTCAGAAGAAATGGAAATTATCGTTCAATGACAGTGAACAACTGCAAAAAAAAACTGAATCAGAGGCATTAAGCTATTTACCGAAAATTGGGAAGAGTCAAATCCAAAACAGTAAGACTCATCAGATAAGACTTGCTTGAGAAGATGTTTGGGATGGGGATTTGGGGGGGTGTAGGGGGGGAGATTCTGGGGGACACCGCACATCTGACACCAAACACAAAGCCACGGAGGGAGGAGGACACACCCGTCCATCGCCAGAACGTGGGAATGTCATAATCACCAAGTCTCACTGTCCTTACCGGGAATTTCTATTTAACTGAGAGAGGAAAAAGGGAATCTGGCAAAAGCCTCTCCTTTTCTCATCTCTTCACTCCAAATACTTATTTTAAAAACCAATCTTTAACCCTTAAGTATTTTACCATTGAACGAGAAGGCTCTGCTCTAACCGGTTTGGCTCAGTGAATAGAGCTTCCGCCTGCGGACTGAAAGGTCCCAGGTTCGATTCCGGTCAAGGGCATGTACCTTGGTTGCGGGCACATCCCCAGTGGGGGGCGTGCAGGAGGCAGCTGATTGATGTTTCTCATCAATGTTTCTAACTTTCTGTCCCTCTCCCTTGTAAACAATCAATAAAATATATATATTTTTTTAAGAAAAGAAAGAGAAGGCTCTGATACTTAGACATGTAGTGAAAGTTATGGACTTTGTTTTGGATTTACCCACCAAAGTTAACATGCAGTTTCAGGTAGTTGACATTATAAATCTTTGTCCTAATCTCAAAGAAAAGATGTTTCTCCTCTCCTGATTAACCTTTTCTTTCCGTTAGCTCCAAAGCAATTGGAACACCTGGATGGGTAAACACTATTAAATACCAGTTGATTTTTTTTTTTAAAAGGAGGATTAGGAGCTTCCCATTTTTTAAAAAAGGGAAATGTATATCTTATTGATTTTTTACAGAGAGGAAGGGAGAGGGATAGAGAGAAACATGGATGAGAAATATCCATCAGCTGCCTCCTGCACACCTCCTACTGGGGATGTGCCTGCAACCAAGATCCATAATCAAACCTGGGACCCTTGAGTCTGCAGGGCAACGCTCCATCCACCGAGCCAAACTGGTTAGGGCTTCCTTTTTTTTTTTTTAATGTATTTTTATTGATTTCAGAGAGGAAAGGAGAGGGAGAGAGAGAAACATCAATAATGCGAGAGAATCATTGATTGGCTGCCTTCTGCATGCCCCACAATGGGAATCGAATCCACAACCCCGGCACGTGCTCTGACTGGGAATCGAACCATGACCTCCTGGTTCATACGTCGATGCTCAACCACTGAGCTACGTCAGCCAGGCTGATAGTATTCTTATAGTTTCCCATTCCATTCTCTCTGGGCCATAGCATTTTCAACCTTTCCTTTTCAATTAGCTCCTTTCAAACATGCAGAAGACCCTTAGAATTTAGCAGGTACACACCTGTGGGGGACGGGGAGGGGGTAGGAAAGGTATAGGTGGTGCCAGAACAAATGTTTTCAATTATACTGTAGTCTATCTCACATTTTTTGTTATTGTTGTTAATCCCCACCAAAGGATTTTTTTTTAGTATATTTTCTTGATTTCTGACAGCAAGGGAGCGAGAAAGAAATATCAATGATGAGAGAGAATCACTGATTGGCTGCCTCCTGCATGCCTCCTACTGAGGATCTAGTATCCTGAGCATGTGCCCTTGCCTGGGATCTAACCCGGTACCCTGAGTCCACAGGCTGGCACTCTATCCACTGAGCCAAATCAGCTAGGGCGGTGGTTCTCAACCTGTGGGTTGCGACTCCTTTGGGGGTCAAACGAGCCTTTCACAGGGGTCGCTTAAAACCATGGGAAAATGTAGCAATGTAGTTTACTGTTGTTATATTAAGACTATTACCCATGCTACACCATGCTTCAAGACAAAATTTCATTTATTTGTAATTAGAAATAAATATTTCACAATATCTAATTGTGATTATCACTCTGCTTTAATTATGTTCAATTTGTAACAATGAAAATACATCCTGCATATCAGATATTTACATTACGACTCATAACAGTAGCAAAATTATAGTTACGAAGTAGCAACGAAAATAATTTTATGGTTGGGGTCACCACAACATGAGGAACTGTATTAAAGGGTCGTGGCATTAGGAAGGTTGAGAACCACTGAGCTAGGGCCATTTTCTTTATTTTTCTTTATTGTTGAAAGTATTTCAGATATCCCCCCTTCTCACACCCTCCATTCCCCCCCATTGATTCCCTCCTCCCACCAGATGGTATTTTTTCCATTGCTTTTCAGAGAGAGTGAAAGGGAGGGTGGGAGGAGGAGGAGAGAGATAGAAACATCATGTGAGAGACATTGACTGGTTGCCTCCCCAAATGAAGGCACCCACAGGGGAAGGTAGAGAAACCAAAACCCACTTAGTGCCCTTGGCCAGAAATCAAACCTGAGACCCTTCTGTGCACTGCCAACATTTAAACTACTGAACCATACCGGCCAGGCACCAGCTTATTTTTCTTTTATGAGTTGCATCTTTGGTGTTATATCTAAAACCGCCTGCCCTAGCCAGTTTAGGTCAGTGCATAGAGTGTTCGCTTGTGGACTAAAGGATTTGATTCCGGTCAAGGGCATGTATCTTGGTTGCAGGATCCTCCCCAGCCAAGGCCCTGGTCAGGGTGCATGCAGGAGGCAACCAATTGATGTGTTTCTTTTCTTTTTTTTCTTTTTTTAAAATATATTTTATTGATTTTTCACAGAGAAAAAGGGAGAGATAGAGAGTTAGAAACATCGATGAGAGAGAAATATCAATCAGCTGCCTCCTGCACACCCCCTTCTGGGGATGTGCCAGCAACCAAGGTACATGTCCTTGACCAGAATCGAACCTGGGACCCTTCAGTTGACAGGCCCATGCTCTATCCACTGAGCCAAACCAGTTAGGGCTCAATGTGCTTCTCACACATTGATATTTGTCTTTCCCTCTCTCTTCCACTCTCTAAAAAAATCAATGGAAAATATCCTCAGGTGAGGAGTAAAAAAATACTAAAAATATAAAACAGCATCACAATAACCAAGGTCATGAAGGTTTTCTCCTCTATTAAGTTCTAGGTTTTACAGTATTGTACTTTACATTTAGGTCTATGATCCATTTTGAGTTAATTTTGTGAGGGGTGTAACGTTTGTGCTTATATTTGTTTGCTTATTTTTATAAAATATTATTTTTGAGAGAGAGGAAGAAGGAGGGAGAGAGAGAAACATCAATGAGAGAAAGAGCAGCAGCCAATCAGCTGTCTCCTGCACACCTCCCACTGGGGATCCAGCCCACAACTTGAGCATGTGCCCTGACCAGGAATCAACTGATGACCTTTTGGCTCATGGGTCCATGTTCAACTATTGAGTCCCACGGGCTAGGCTGGATTCATTGTTTACATGCAGGTGTCCAGTTGTTCCAGCACCATTGTTGTCATGTTTATTGCCCAGTTGCATTTCCTCTTCAGTTTGCCTTTCAAATTCTGGATTGATCATCTTTTTCTAATTGGCTTCTCAGAGTTCTTTGTATATTAGGAAATTCCCATTGTCACCTCAGTCTCCTACAATGTGAATCCCATCCTATGTCACTACTAAAGCTTTATATTTAAACTCCTACTCATACTCCTTTCATATTTCTCACTCTACAGGACCTCTTTATTAGGATTTAGAACTGTGCAGCACGTTCTTAAAATTCTTCTCTTACTTTTTATAATACTGACTTATTTCATTTCTTTCTTAACTAGTCCTAATTTCTCTTTTTACTTATTTTTGTTTTATTTTATTTTTTGTTAATCCTCACCCGAGGATATTTTTTCCATTGATTTTTAGAGAGAGTGAAAAGGACGGAGAGAGAGACAGAAACGATATCTCACATCAATTTGTTGGCTCACACTCACCCAACAGGGGATTGAACCTGCAACCCAAGCATCTACCCTTGACCAGGAGAACCTTTGGTATGAGGGCTGACTCTTACCAGTGATCCACACCAGCCAGAGCTCTCCTCTACCTTTAATTTCTATTCTTTCCTCCTAACTATTAATATGCCCAGAGTTGTATTCTTTCTCTCTACAGTCTACACCATCCTTTAGAAAATATATTCATTGATGAGTTTCCAATATATCACCTGAATTATTATATTTATCTCTAGCACTTCTTGCCCAAATGCAAAATAATAGTGGATGCTCCATTATCAGTTCAAACTTAATTTACCTAAAGATTTCCATTGCAAGTCAGTAATCCACCACAAGAGCCAATTTATTGGGAATAAAAGCCAGATGGCTGGGTGACAGGGTGGAAGACTTCTTATATACCCATTTCTGCCTTTTAAATAATTTATTAAACGATTGTAAAGAAAGGCAATGCCTTAAGACTACTCATGTTTATTTGCCTAATTCTAAGCTTCCCAATTGACCTGCTGACCTCATCTTCCAAGTGGACTCTAGCTTTGCATTGTGACATCTATAATGTATAACTCTACTAAAAATCACTGAATTCACAGTGAGTTAATCTCATAGTGAGAAAATTATTCCTCAACAAAACTGTCCAGAATCTTCCAAGATTTTGGTTTTCATAGATCAAGGCAATTGGCAAAACTGTTGGGTTTTCAATATGAGACTTGAGACTTGTCTTCTTCAATCTGAGACTCACTAATCATGCCTCTAAATCTGATCATCCCTCGAGGGATGTGATGTGGTTCCTTTCTTCAAAAAGAAATTTGAAAATGAAGGCATAATCAAAGGAAATGCTCCTTTGCCTCAAACTTGGCATTTACATTTCTGCAGAGCCTCAAAGTAAGAGAATCCTAGATTTCTTGATAATGGTGAATTATCTGAGGTACTTAAAACATACACATTCCCAGGATCTTCCTTGGATTAACTGAGAGTGAGGGGTAGGGGGAGAGGGAGGTCTTGAGTATCTGTATGTCTAAGAATCTTCCAAGGTGACTCTGATGCAAATAGCCTGATTTTCAGCCATCACCCCAGCTCCTGCCTTATCCCTGTCTAGGAATGATTCCTTGCGATATTGCCTCATTAGGTCTCTGAGCTTCATCATTTAAGTTATGAAATGGGAACATTATTTAGCTCTATCATAACAAATTGAGTCAACTTATAAGATAAACATAATAAATAGGGCCATAGGGGACAAAAATAACAAACAGTCCATCTAAGTTAAGAATTCACCTGAGATTATTTGATTTCTACAATTGCATTCAAGTATATTAAAATCAAATTTGTTATGTATTTTGTTCTGTGTTTTACTGGCATAAAGGTAACATGTGTCTTATATCACAGGAATGTTTGCATTTAAAATAATTATCAGGTCATTCTAGAGCTTTTCCTGGGCTAAAAACCCTAATATAAACCTTTTCTTTTTTATTTTATGTAGTTAGTTTACTTTTGTTGTAGTGATAAAGATAACTTTCCCAAATCTAAAATTATTTCCTATAAAAACAGACCAGACTGTAAAGAAAGGCTTTAGAGATCCTTTCTAGCATTAGTGGTCTAAGACTCCCTTATTTCACATCTTCAAAGCTTGAATAAGAGAGGAAAATTCAACTTAATTAAACAATAACTTGTTTAATGCCAAATATGTGCCAGGCACCAGCCTAGTCAGGCAGTAGGGCCACAAATGAATAAGACAAAGTTCCTTTCCTCAAGAGTTCAGCTTTATTTGGGAAGATATCTTTCAAACAAAAAACTTATAATACCAAACAAAACAAAACAAAAAAAGAAAAATAACAAAAAAAGTTTTAAAAAAAGTTACAAATACAAGTGCAACAACAGAAGTACATATAAAGTTCCATATGCTGAATAGAGAAGGACACGACTGACTTTTTAGATGAAAGTTCCTGGGAAGGTGTAATAAGCTAATGGCCTCCAAAGATAACCACATCCTGATCTCTGCAATTTGTCAATGCTACCTCATGTTGAAAAAGGGGCTTTGCATATGATTAAGGTTTTAGGATGGGGAGGTTTTCCTGGATTATCAGGATAGGCCCTAAATGTAATCACAAGTGTTCATAAAAGAGGGAGGCAGATGGAGATTTGACTACAGAGAGCAAGAAATTAACATAAAAGCAAGAGTCCAGAGTGATGCCAAGTAATGCAGGCAGCCCCCTGAAGCTAGAAAAGGCAAGGAAATGGCATCTTCCTGAGAGCCCCTAGAACAGCGGTTCTCAACCTGTGGGTCGAGATCCCTTTCGGGGTCGAACGACCCTTTCACAGGGGTCGCCTAAGACCAGCGGAAAATACCTATTTCCCATGGTCTTCAAAGCAAAGTGTAGCAATGTAGTTTACTGTTGTCATATGAAGACTGTTACCCACGCTACACCACAATTCAAGACAAAATTTCATTTATTTGTAATTAGAAATAAATATTTCACAATATATAATTACATATTGTTTTTGTGATTAATCACTATGCTTTAATTATGTTCAATTTGTAACAATGAAAATACATCCTGCATATCAGATATTTACATTACAGTTCGTAACAGTAGCAAAATTACAGTTATGAAGTAGCAATGGAAATAATTTTATGGTTGGGGGTCACCACCACATGAGGAGCTGTATTAAGGAAGGTTGAGAACCACTGCCCTAGAAGGAACCAGGACTGCCAACACCATACTTTAAACCAGTGATGCTGATTTCAGCCATCTGAACTATAAGAGAATAAATTTGTGATGATTTAAGCCACCAGGTTTCTGGTAACTTGTTACAATAGCCTTAGGAAACTAATTCATAAGGGTTCTCAAACGACAAGACTGATGCCTGTCTGACCTTGGTTTTAAAGGACAGAAATTGAATAGAAGTTCAACTAGCAGTAAAGGGAGGGAAGAACAGTCCAGTCTAGGAAGAAAGGAAATTGGACCATAAATCCTGTGATTTTCCACTACAAGTTATGTCACTTTTTAACAGTAAGAGTTGAAGATTTCCAGCATAGGTGTTATTTTTCTGTCCTTTAACCTCACCTCTGGCTTCTCAGTTTGAAACTTAATCTTTGTTTTTACAAAGTTTCTTACTTCCAGAAGAGGAAACTCTTCAGGGAGAACATTAACAGGGTAAATGAGAAAACTAAAGAGAGAATCAGGTAAGAACACTTTTAATTTTTTTGGAGCAACCTTGGGAAGAGCGTGACAAAGCCCTCTCCAAAACAAGTATAGGAACTCCTTGCCTGGTTTGGGACTAGGAGAAATAAAATAGTGAAAATAAAAAGTTAGTAAGAACTCTAAACCGGGTTTAATTGGAGACACAAGAATGTATAGTATATAGCGAGGAGAGAGGGACAATAGATTGAGAGCCCCAACATAGGAGAGTTGTAAAAGAAAATAAAGAGAATGATGATAAGATAGTTTGAAAACAGATAAGATTTTTATTTTCTTTTTTAAAAATATATTTTATTGATTTTTTACAGAGAGGAAGGGAGAGAGATAGAAAGTCAGAAACATCGATGAGAGAGAGACATCGATCAGCTGCCTCCTGCACACCCCCTACTGGGGATGTGCCCACAACCAATGTACATGCCCTTGACCTGAATCGAACCTGGGACCTTTCAGTCCGCAGGCTGACGCTCTATCCACTGAGCCAAACCGGTTTCGGCAGATAAGATTTTTAAAGTATAGATGAATGACATTAGTCCTCAACTATTAAAAGTAAGCTTTTAGTACTAAAACAACTGCATACTAAGGCACATCATAGTGATATTTACATAATATCAAGGATAAAGAGAAAATTGTAAAAGATATCAGAGATGGGAGGAAAAAACAGATTACCTATGGAACAGCAGTCAGACTGATAAAAAGACTTCCCTGTAAACCTAGAATTCCATGAAGGCAAACCACATTTGATATAGCAGAAATAATTAAGATATTTTTTAAAAGCACCCACACAATCTCACTGAAAGACGTATTTATAAATAACAATTTGTAAATCTGATTGAGCCCTGACTGGTTTGGCTCAGTGGATAGAGCATCAGCCTGGGGACTGTAGTGTCCCAGATTCGATTCTAGTCAAGGGCATGTACCTTGGTTGTGGGCACATCCCCAGTAGGAGGTGTGTAGGAGGCAGCTGATCGATGTTTCTCTCCCATCAATGTTTCTAACTCTCTATCCCTCTCCCTTCCTCTCTGTAAAAAAATCACTATTAAAAAAAAAACACTGATTGGGAAAACTTACACTCTGGTCATGATGGTATGACAGAAATGAAATTTACCCTCCTGCCTTAATCATCCAGATAACTGGCCAAAATATATGTAACAATAGTTTTCAGACATTGGATAACAGGTAGCACGGGATGGTGATCCCTGAGAGAAGGGAAACAAATGAAGTGCATCCTCAGAGTACTGTCTAGAAAGAGTTTTCAGGCCACTTGTAGAGAGAGGAAATCCACACTGACATCCTCACTGCAATGAGAAGAGTTTGGAGTTGAGGACGGACAAGTGGCAAACATTTTCAGGACAGAGTACCAGCAAGGATGGAGCTACACAGAGAGAGAACAATGGAGTCCTGCAGAAAGATCTTCCTGAGATTTCTGGCTGAGCTCTGAGCTAAAACATACACGAGGAAACTATCATATCATAGTTGAGGAAAGAATCATTTAAGAGTAGGCGGAACAGTCAGTGAAGAGAAAACTATTCTGGTGGGCGAGGTAGCAGGATTCAATTGGCAGATTTCCTTTTATTGCTCTTTTTGTTCTAGCAAATTGGAGAGCCAAGTAATTACAAATGTGAAGTCATTTGTTTCTTTGAACATGAGCCTCAGTTAAGTACTCTTGCCCTCCTGATAACTCTAAGCAGCAGCAGGACTTTGCTAAGTACTATCATGGTTCTCTTGGGCCAATCTGGCAGACTGAACGTGTGTGTCCTCAGTTCTTAGCAGCCAACATGGCAAAGGAGTTCTCTTACAAAGGACTTTGAGGCATCTCTAAGGAATGGTTAGGTGTGTCACAGAACCTCTCTGAAATCACTATTGCCTTTGCCAGCTCTCCTTGCTCCTAACCACGGTTACTCTTGAACTTTGCCACCCCCTACTTCAGGCTCTGCACGTGGCCCCATCCCAACGAACATAGAGCTCCTCATTATTCTCCAAAGCTCAGCTCAGTCCAGGCTATTTAACAGGACACAGAAGCACAGACTTTAAAAACGAAGAGTAGGCCACAACTGCCACTAGACGTGGCCATACTTCAGATTCCTGATAAGGCAGAACCAGCTCAGCCAGCCCACTTTCCTCAGCAGGAATCTCTAGACTGCCACATCTTGGAATCCTAATGCTGGCACCAGGCATGGGATCAAAGGGAATCTTTCTTTTCCAGTTCAAGCCTGCTTATTTCTACTCTAGAGTATCCGACTGAGGGACTATCTTTTCCTTAGGGGGAAAGACTCACCTTCACTTTGGCCTGCGTGATGCAATCCCAGGAGTTACTGATACTTTCCAGACTCAGGATATTTTGGCTTTTCTATAACACCACTTTGTGAGATACCAGTGATTCAGGCTAGTCTGTGGACTTAGGTGAAGAGAGAAGATAAGATTGGCACTCACTCTTGAGGCTGGCTCCAGTTTTGTGAACACCTGTGAGCAAACACTTGGATAAAAGCATACATAGGTTTTCCTAAAAACAAAGGTTTTAAGAAACATTCCAGTCTTATATTCTCATTTAAGGGAAAGAAATGATCTCTCTTTTCCTTCAAGGGCACATTCCTGTGAAAGACAATTTATATTACTAACACATAAATTAATTCCAGCAACTCAGTCTGAAACATCTGAATTTTGATTAATGGTCATTTCACAATTATCTTTAGGATAAAAGTGACTATTTCCTTTATGTATGTCTAGGCAGCCCATTCTGCTGTTATCCTTCAGAAAAGGAAGACTGCTTAAAAATGAATTTATATCTTGCCTTCTAGATATGCAAAACAGCAACTGATTTTTTTTAAGTTCATTTATTGAATAAATGTGTAGTATGGCCTAGTCCAGAACTTCAGAAATGGACTCATTTTCCTCTTTTTAAAAAAATATTTTATTAATTTTCTACAGAGAGGAAGGGAGAGAGATAGTTAGAAACATCGATGAGAGAGAAACATCAATCAGCTGCCTCCTGCAAATCTCTTATTGGGGATGTGCTCACAACCAAGGTACATGCCCTTGACCAGAATCGAACCTGGGACCTTTCAATCTTCAGGCCAACGCTCTGCCCACTGAATCAAACCGGTCAGGGCTGCCCTCTCTTAACCCTAAATCTTGCCCCCACAGTTTGCCTCTGCTCCCTGGACTGATTTTTCACCTTTAATCACACACAGGAAGGTATATAGTGTCAAAACTGCTGTGCTTCCAAGGCAATATTTTATGACTAATATGTCATCAGAAACAGGATGTGAAGGATGTATGTGAAGGGTCAAAAACAGAATTAGGGACCCCAGGAAAAGTCTGGGTTAGTGGGAGGAGTCTGGGAGGACCTACTTTCCAACTTCTCTTTTCTCATTCTCTCCTCACTCGATATCTTCCATATGAAAGTTGGGTTTCTCAATCTGTGGTCTGTTACCTTCTGGGGGTCTTGTATTTCCAAGACACTATGAGGCTTCTATGAGAACTTTAAAACTTTGTGCTTTAAGTTGTATCATATAAGCATATTAGCATATTTTAGATTATCTAGATTAGCACCTTATATTTTTGCGTGATCTCATGTTGAATGGGTATCACATTATACTCTGAAGTTAGCATGTAACTTTTAAGGCAATGTTCCCTGGCCTGGACTCCAGTGAACCCCTTGGGATCGGCAGAGATGTCTGAGTGCATCGCAATTTCTCATGTTTGAAAAAGCACTGGCTTACGCCACCTTCTCTTTCTCGCATGAAAGGTAACTGGAAAGAGGCTCATGAGCAAACAGCTAATAGAAAACGACAAAAAGGTTTTTAAAATGCCTAGTGTTTTTCAGTTTATCTTTAATGTTTGACCAATTGAGAGACAATATAAGCAATCCAGTGGTTTGTTTAAATATATAACCTGTGTAAGAATTGCCAAATGCTCAGAATTATTTAGTTATTGTTTATCACAACCAACCAACCCCATGCCTTTATATCCCTTGCTGTGGAATAAACTTGGTATATATTTTACAGACCCCCCCCCCTTTTTTTTTTTTATCCAGGGAGGCCCCTAAAGTATATGTTTTGGAGCTGCTTCTTTTACTATGTTTGATTTATCAGATTTTGAAACTCATAGGATGGAATCAGGAGAATCAGTCTGTGAATATGATGGTTTGGGTTTTTTAAAGAAAATTGGTTCTGCTCCCGACCAGAGCATGAAAACTTTGTGACCTTGGAAGTGTACTGTGATGTTTTTTGGGGGAAATGGGGATGGATTGAGGATAATCTTGTCTCTTTTCCCATCTCTTTCCACGAGCCCCTTTAGTATCTTCATTTCCATTCTCTGAGACATCACTGCCTTCCAACGTTTTCCTTCAGCCATATTTTCTTTTCTATCTTTTTCCTTGTCTATTTTTCTTCCATTTTGTTTCAGGCAATTGCCCATTTTTGTGTGAACATAATTACATAATTTAATGTTATTTCTCTTATTTACTACAGTATGTGTTTATGAATACTTAATACATGGCTCTCTTTTGGATGAATAATACAATGCGCTCTAACCGGTTTGGCACTGTGGATAGAGCGTCGGCCTGCAGACTAAAGAGTCCCAGGTTTGATTCCAGTCAAGGGCATGTACCTTGGTTTTGGGTACATCCCCAGTAGGGGGTGTGTGGGAGGCAGCTGATCCATGTTTCTCTCTCATCGATGTTTCTAACTCTCTATTCCTCTCCCTTCCTCTCTGTAAAAAAATCAATAAAATATATCTAAAAAAAATAATACAACAATGCAAACTTTGCACTTTATATTCAGCTCCTCTTATCCTTAAAGCAGTCTGGAAAAGTAGATATTGTGTTTTATAGATGAGGAACTGAACCTGAGAGAGAATAAGTAACTGTGAAAGACCACATATCCTGTTTCCCCGAAAGACATCCCCCCAAAATAAGACCTACTTCCAGTTTTGCCTCTCACGGTAATATAAGGCATCTGCCCAAAAAATAAGACCTCCCCGAAAATAAGACCTTCCTGATAAGATTCCCCTGAACATAAGGCCCCCAAAGCTACTGTAAGGCATCTGACTCCTGATTTAGAGAGACCTCGCACTGCCTGAGTAGCTCTGGCTGCGTTGCGGCCAATCAGTGAGCTGGTTTGTGATGACAACTACTATCATACTGTATACAGGTAATAAATTTCCTCTTTTTGGTTGTTCAACAATAAAAGTGTACCATATTCTTCTTCATGGCAAAATAAGACATCCCCTGAAAATAAGACCTAGCGCATCTTTGGGAGCAAAAATTAATATACAACACTGTCTTATTTTCGGGGAAACAGGGAAGGTACTATCTTTTTTATCAGAGATCTCATGGAGGTCGCTACAGGCCTAATGAACGTCTTCCTCTGCCCTCAGAGACTCACTTTCAATGTTTATCTAGTTGTCACCTTAAACTGCACCCACCTTTCTCTCCCCAAACCAGCACCCTCCCCCCCCACCCCACTCCATCTTCGGTTAATGGCTCCACCAATTTTTGTCATATTCAGGGTTCAAAACCTGGCTATTCATCCATTCAGCAAACATTTAAGTACTGTGGAGCACATAAAAGAAGTGTGCTCAGGGTGCTGAGGTATATATATATATATATATATATATATATATATATACAACAATACTGTTTGATGGGGTTTCTGCCCTCGAAAAGGCTTACAGTCTACCCGGAAAGGCGAGTGGAGGCCCAAACCAGTGTCAGGAAGTTGGAGGCTTCCTGGAGGAAGTGAGGCTACAGGTGGAGGAGGAGGTTTGCTCTGTGGGTGAGAGCACAGAAAGAGAAAGCAGGGCTTCGGGGGGAGGGGGAACCCCAAGAGACACGGCTGAAGGACTGCATTGCCGGGGACTGGGGCAGTGGGAGGAGAGATGCTAGAACTGGCTCCAGCGTGAAGGGTCTGGCAGACGGTGTGCGGGGATTTGGAGGTCGGTCTCTGCAGAGGCAGGAGGGAGCCGTTGCTTTTCCCTTTTAAAAGAACCCAACTGCTCAGAGTTTGGAGAATGTTTCCCTTTCCCTGCATCCAACCCATTGCCAAACCCCGTTCATTTCTTACTGTCTTAATTGGTTCTTTCCTCCTTATTCCCACTGCTCCCACCCAGGTCCCAGCCCTTCTCCCTTCGGGCTTAGATTTTAAAAGCCCCTTCGCCTTGTTATTCTCCAGCCTTTCTGGCCGAGACCTACACTGCACGCAGAGACCAGACCAGACGAGCAGCCCTGAAACGCGACCCCGGGTGACGGCCAAGTCCAAGGAGTCACGCGTCTTGGCACCTGCCGGCTACCATCGCCCGCCTATCCGATATCACTGCTCCCAACCCCTCTCTATCCGATAATATCACTGCTCCCAACCCCTCTCTATCCGATAATATCACTGCTCCCAACCCCTTTCTATCCGATAATATCACTGCTCCCA